>CAUYRT010037628.1:0-35109 GCA_963574885.1 Lepilemur ruficaudatus
AGACCAGCCTGAGCAAGAGCGAGACCCCGTCTCTACTATAAATAGAAAGAAATTAATTGGCCAACTAAAAATATACGTAAAAAATTAGCCGCGCATGGTGGCGCATGTCTGTAGTCCCAGCTACTCGGGAGGCTGAGGCAGAAGGATCACTTGAGCCCAGGAGTTTGAGGTTGCTGTGAGCTAGGCTGACGCCACGGCACTCTAGCCCGGGCAACAGAGTGAGACTCTGTCTCCAAAAAAAAAAAAAAAAAGAATGGAGAGATCACTGTATCGAAAGATTGTTGGTGAGAATTAAAATCTCATTTAATCATAGAATTGTATTATAATAATTATGAACAATTATAAAACAAATCAAAATGTTATTAACAAATCTTAAAAGATACATAATGTAAAGGTAAAAATAATATGACTTTAAGAAATTTTTTAAATTCCACAAAGAAATGGGGGAAAATAATGGGGAAGAATGTATTAGAAAAAGTTAAAATGTCCTGATAAACCTTAACTTTTTATATTTTTAAGTGTACAATTCAATGACTTTTTGTACACTCACAGTTACATATCCATCACCACAATCCATTTCAGAATATTTTTATTACCACCCAAAAGAAACGTCACACCCCTTAGCCCTCACCCCACCATCCCTACCACCACCTCCCCCCAGCTGTTGGCAACCACTAATCCACTTTCTATCTCTATAAATTTCCCTAATCTAGACATGTCGTGTAAACAGACTCATACAATACGTGATACTTCTTTGTCTTGGCATAATGTTTTCAAGTTTCAGCCATCTTGTTGTGTGGACCAGCACTTCATTCCTTTTTATGGCCAAATAATATTCCATATAGATATACCACATTCATTAGTTGATGGGCACTTAGGTTTTTACCCACCTTTTGGCTATTAAAATTATGTCTCTGTGAAAATTTTTGCATAAGTTTTTGTGTAGACATATGTTTTTATTTCTCTTGAATATATATATAGGAGTGGAATTGCTCAATCATATGGTAACTCTGTGTTTGACATCTTGAAGAAATGCCAGTCTGTTTTCCAAAGTGGCTGCACCATTTTATATTCCCATTGGCAATCGTGGGGGTCTAATTTCCACATATCTTATCCAGTACTTACTACCATCTGGCTTTTTTAGTATAGCCATCTTAGTATCTCACCATGGTACTGTCTCAAGTGTTAGCTCGTTGTAGTTTTGATTGCATTTTACTAATGACTACTGATGTTGAGCATCTTTCTCTGTGTGTATTGGCTATTTGTACAGTCCTCCCTCAGTCTCTGCAGGGGATCAGTTTCAAGAATCCTTGAAGATACCAAAATCCAAGGATGCTTAAGTCCCTTATGTAAAATGACACAGTATTTGTATATAACCTATGCGCATCCTCCTGTACACTTTAAATCTTCTCTAGATTATTTATACTTAATGTCATATAAATACTATGTAAACATATAATACTATGTATGTATTATACAGTATTCTTAAATTTATATTATTTTTAATGGTATTGTTATTTCCTTCCAGATATTTCCAGTCTGCAATTGTTGAATCCACAAAAGCAAAACCTGTGAATACAGCAGGCCAACTGTATATGCTTCTTGGAGTCATGACTATTTAAATCCCTTGCCCATTTCTTAATCAGGCTTTTTGCTGTTGGTGAGTTGCAAGAGTTCTTTATATGTTCATTATACTAGATGCTTATCAGATATATAATCTGCAAATATTTTCTCCCAGTCAAATGGGTTGTCTTTTTACTTTCTTGGTGGAGTTTTTGAAGCTTGGGAGTTTTAATTTTAATGAAGTTCAATTATCTCTTTTTTCTTTTATAGGTTGTGCATTTGGTGTCCTTTCTCAGAAACCATTGCCTAACTCAAGGTCTCAAAGATATTCACCTAGATTTTCTTCTAGGAGTTTTATAATTTTGGTTCTTATATTTAAGTTGATGATTTGTTTTTGGTTAATTTTCATAAATGGTGTGAGATTCAATTTCATATTTATGGATGTCATTCTTTTTCACGTGGATATCCAATTGTCTCAGCACCATTCAGTGAAAAGACTATTCTTTTCCTATTGAATTTTCTTGGCATGTTTGTCAAAAGTTAATTGACCATAGTGGGAGGATTTATTTCTAGATTCTTAATGCTATTCCATTGATCTATACATCTACCCTTATGCCAATATGGTACTGTCTTAATTACTGTAGCTTTTAATAAACTTTGAAATTAGAAGTTCTCCAACTTACTCTTTTTTTAGGTTGCTTTGGTTATTCTGGGTCCCTTGCATTTTCACATGAATTTTAGGATTAGCTTGTCCAATTCTGCAAAAAACAAAAAAAATGGCAGCTTTGATACGAATTGCATTGAATCTGTAAATCAAGTTGGAAAATATTGTCATCTTAACAATATTAAGTATTCCAATCCATGAATATGCCCTCTCATGTTTTTATGAAATTCATATTCTTTTCAAATGATGTCTTTTCATTTACTTAGGGCTTTTTACTTTCTTTCTTTCTTTCTTTTTTTTTAGAGACAGGGTCTTACTCTGTCACCCAGGCTAGAGTGCAGTGGTGTGACAACAGCTCACTGCAACCTGAAACTCCCGGGCTCGAGTGATTGTCCCACCTAAGCCTCCTGAGTAGCTGTGCCACCATGCCAGGCTAATTTTTTTTATTCCCTCCTCCCCCAGCTAATTTTTTTTATTTTTTGTAGAGATGGGGTCTCACTATGTTGCCCAGGCTGTACTCAAACTCCTGGCCTGGGTCAAGTGATCCTCCTGCCTTGGCATCCGCAAGTGCTGAGAGTACAAGTATAAGCCACCTCGCGCAAACTTTTTTACATTTCGTTCAACAATGTTTTATAGTTTCCATTGCATAAATCTTGCGTTTTTGTTATATCTGTTCCCTAAGTATTTTATTCTGTTTGATACCATTAAGTATGGTATTAATATTTTCAAATTACAATTTCTCATTTTGCTTTGGCAGTATATAGAAATACAATTGAATTTGTATATTAATTATGTATCTTACCACCTTACTAAACATCTTAGTTCTAGTATATGTTTTTTAGATTCAATAGTATTTTCTACATAAAATTCATGTTATTGTCATTAAGGACAATTTAACTTCTTCCTTTCCAACCCTGATACAGTTTTTTTGCCTTACTGCAGTGCAATGTTGAATAGAAGTGGTGAAAAGTGTATATCCTTGTTTTGTTCCTGATCTTAGAGAGAACACATTTAGTTTTCCACCATTAAGTATGTTGCTAGTATAGTTTTCTTCATCAATGTCCTTTGTCAAGTTAAGAGTGTTTTCATCTTTACCTTGCTGGTTGAAATTTTTTCTTCAGAAATGCATGTAGGATTTTGTCATATTCTCTTCTGAATCTGTTGAGATGATCATGTGGTTTTCTTTTTTTTTGAGACAGAGTCTCACTCTGTTGCCCAGGCTGTAGAGTGCCGTGGCGTCAGCCTAGCTCACAGCAACCTCAAACTCCTGGGCTCAAGCGATCCTTCTGCCTCAGCCTCCCGAGTAGCTGGGACTACAGGCATGCGCCACCATGCCCGGCTAATTTTTTACATATCTTTTTAGTTGGCCAATTGCTTTCTTTCTATTTATAGTAGAGACGGGGTCTCGCTCTTGCTCAGGCTGGTCTTGAACTCCTGACCTTGAGATATCCACCCGCCTCGGCCTCCCAGAGTGCTAGGATTACAGGCGTGAGCCACCGCGCCCGGCCTATATATTGATATTTTTATCCCAGAGTGTTCGAGTTGCAGATTTCTGACTTAAAAAAAAATCAAAAGCATGCATTTTATTTTAATTGAAGGTTTTAGATGATGCATACTACAAAAGTATCTAAATGCTTACTGATTGCACAATAAGAAAAGTAATTAACATAGTAGAGTCATATTTGAAAATATTTTAAGTTTTAATATGGAAGACTTCTTACATTAGTTAGCTTGGGATCTGAAATCTTAAAATTTATGTGGCCATTGAAAATAAGAACAAATCTGATGTCAAGTACTATGTAGACTTTTATGTAACCAAGTAATTCTCTGTCCCTCAAATCCTACGAAACAATGAATAATTATCTCTTTTGCTAACGTCAGTCTAAAATTGTTAGCCTTTGGGGTAATAATTACTGTATTTTAAGTCAGAGATTCTTAACCAGTGGTGCTTATCAGAGTTACGTGAGTGTCACCTCAGAGGAATTTTGAAAATACACATACATCTTAAAAATATTTGGTTGGTCTTGGATGAACTGCTTGAAGCCAGAACAGAGAGAAAGAACCTTCCCCTGTGGATTTTGATGTGTACTCCAAGTTGTGAACCGATGGTTTAAATGATTATTAGGAGAGGTAAAAGTGTCAGTGTCTTTGAGAGAAGTTGTATTTTTTATGATTTCCTTCTGCGTGCTCAGAGGTCAGATGAGTACAAGAGCGTGATACGCTTCACCAGCCTCATCGTGACGTCTGAGCCTCGGCCAACAGCGAGGAAACCTGCTTACACAACAGTAGCAGCTTCAGGAGAATGATTTTTATTCTTGTAAACCAGAAAGCAGGTTATGTCCAGCTGGGGTTATTTACTTCTCTTTTTATTCTACCATCCCTCCTCCTCTAGTGATGAGCAAGAGCTCAACTGACTTAAATCAATGCCTTTGCCATTGATTCCTGGAAGACATTCCTGGAAGAAGGAGCCCTAGTGAGGTGTGTACATCGATCGAAGTTTCATGCTTTCCAGGTTCATGCTCATGAGTCATTTGTATAGAAAACAGCATTTAAAACACAAAAATATATTCATAATTTGCACTTTATTCTACAATATCTAATGTAATATAGCTTTTTATGTGACTAGTAACTGCTCCCAAATATAAAATGTGTAGCAGGACATCTACTTAGTGATATAAGGAAAAACCCAGAACTCGACAAAGCACATCTGTGTAAGAGGGCATTTCTGCTCACCTTTTTGTTTGTTATCAGGTGCAATTTATTTCCAGATAATTGGATTTTTGTGATTAAAAGCAGTTTCTTCCTTAGGAAACTGGGTTGAATAACTTCAGATTGTAGAAGAAGAAAACAAGAAAGGAACTAAAATTCCCACCTCCTAGCGGGGGTGATACTTGTTGCAAAGAAAGGGAGGAAGCTACCATGGCATTGACTTCAGTTGTTCTGCTTTTAGTCAGTTGTGCATGTTCTACTTAATAGTAAAAAAAAAAAAAAAAAAACCCATTTTATAAAGACATCTTATTCTGCGTATTTAGACAAATAGGCAAAGCAGTTGTGGCTAAATGTTTACAATACCTATGTACCCTTCACCTAGAATCACGAATTGTGTTCTTCTTTCAGCTTTTATGTAGGCTTGAAAAGTTTTAAAATAAAATCTGGGGGAAAAAGTAAATATAGTAAGCAATATAATAAGTTCTTTTTTATGATGGTAATCTTGAATATATGCCTAGAAACTTTTTAAAATATTAAATATAACGGAAATATACATTGTGGCTTTAGATAAAATGTACTATGGCAGCATTGTACATGGATTCATAAAAATACTGTATTAAAAAACATAGGTACAAAATAGCTTTATGTGAGAGGCAAATCTTGATATCAAAGATGCATCTGAAAAGTTTACACAAATTGGCTCATGGATAGTTTCAAAAGGCTTTTGATATTAATAATAAATGAATAAATTATATTCAAAAGCCCTGAACACAGATTAAAAGTTTTATCCCTTTCATTCAACTTGGTAAATAACCAATATATAATTAGACAACTTATTTTTTTTCAGGAAATTTTTTCAAAAATGTCTGACTACTATTTCTTAGTACGTATCAGAGTATCACTAATCTTAACAAAAAATAATTCAGCTCAATTTATAAATCAACACCTCTTTGAAGTGCTCATTGACTCTTGTAGAGGTGTTAATTTTACCCTCCATCTCGGCTACACGGGGCATTGTATAAACTTATGTTTGATGCTTTAATGGACAGAATCACTGTTAATGAATAAAATCAATTTATTTATTTATATGGTGCAAATCTGATAGCATTTTTAAGAATTGAAGTTGTGTTGCCTGGGCTCAATGCTCATAAGAGTTTGAATGAAAAATGATTGAATCAATCAGTGGATAGATAGATGAGACTAAATTTTCAAAACATCAAAAAAAAAAAGATTATAGATAACAAAATCACATTGCCTCCCCGAAACATTCAAATACAGTCTACTTCATTGGCAGTCGCTTAGGAATGACTGCACACACATACACACAGACAAAAAAGGTCACATATTTATATGTCAGTAATGACAAGGCAACATTTCTACTGCATGTTTCCATAAAAATAGAAAACAGAAAAATGTCATGTGTGTGCAGACAGCTAAATAAATAAATATAGTGTATCTCTGAAGGAGAACCACCAGGAGATATGTAACTAACACACACACACACACACACACACACACACACACAGAGATTTATTGCAGGACTTGGGATTCACACAATGGTGGGAGCAGGCTGAACGTGCTCTGTAAGCCTGTGGTCTTTGCATCTGCTGCTTGAACTTAAAGTCTACGGTCCTGGTTCTCGGAAAAGGAGGATGTATGTAACATATTGGAGAGAGCGAGTGGTTGGGGCCCACAAGGATGGACTGAAAGCCGTCTCAGTTCTTGTTGGCTCTGACCTTGGTGCTGTGAGAGTCCTTCCAAAGCCTTCTCCGTGGTGCTAACCGCAAACACCTGGCTTACAAGTCAGAGAAGCAGGAGGACTGAGGTGAAGGTGGAGGCTTTGCAGGCCCAGCCATTGCCTCACGCCGAGGAGGTGAGTGAGAGGTCAGCGATGTGCGTGAGAATAAATGTCTGTGGCTTCGCTTCTGCCCTCCACATCTCACTTGAGATTCGTCTTGTGGGTCATCTTCACAGAAGACATGCAAGAGAGGGAACTGGCACATGCCAGACCTCTGGGCCATTAGCAATTTTGCCAAGATGAAAGTCCTCTAAATGTCTGTGGGAATAAATTCCTACCCTCTGAAACACAATGTCTCACCAATGTGTCTGTCGTAGCTGCTCCTTCCTGCTCAGCAGGTTTAGTCTGTTATGGGCTGAATTGTGCCACCCAAATTCATATGTTGACATCCTAATTCCCAGAACCTCAGAATGTGACTATATTTGGAGATAGGACCTTTAAAGAAGTAACTGAGTTAAAATGAAGTCATGAGAATGGGCCCTAATCCAATGAATAGTGTCTTTATAGAAGAAGAAATTTGGACACAGACACTTAACAGAGGGAAAACCATTTTGAAGACATAGGGAGAAGGCAGCATCTATAAGCCAAAGAGAGAGGAAAGGAACCAACCCTGCCAGCACCTTGATCTCAGACTTCTAGCCTCCAGAATTGTGAGAAAATAAATTTCCATTGTTTAAGCCACCCTGTCGGTAATAGTTTGTTATGGCAGCCTAGAAAACTGATACAATCAGTATAATATCATTAGTATAATACACCAGTGTGGTATCCTGGGAAGAAATAAAGCCGTAAGAGTTCCCTCCGGCTAGATTCTGGTATAGGGCTGAAGAACTGATAAATCCCTGAAGGGCAGTGCAGGTGTATTGCTGGCTTTGCCAGCTTAAAGCAAATATTTGCTTATGGTCTTTACTTACAGGTATAAAGCAAGAGTCTTAAGTTTTTAATATTCATATTTATTTATTTTTTCCTGAATGCATCCATAAGGTCTCTAGAGTAGAGTGGATAAATCATTATTTATTTTTCAGCAAACAACCATTTTGTTTTTGTGGTTGCCCTGTGCCCAGATTCTTACCCCTGGGGCAGTGTGATGAAAGCCTGAAGCCACGCTGCACATACAGAGTTTATACTGTAGGCAAGAAACCTGCAAAAATGAATCCAGGTGCTTCGGTACATGCCGTCCAGGTCCCCTCCTTAAAGAAGGGGGAAAACTTTCCCTCCTTCAGAAGGACCCTGAGTTCTCATTCTAATCCTTTGGGATGTAAATAGGCCTCCCCAGGGGAAAGATAATGCCAAAGTCTCCAGCTGAGCAACCCAGGGATGTCTCCAAGCCCAGGTCTCAGCATCCCCTTGAAATGAAGACAAATACCTCCAGGACGTAAATCTCTCTGAAGATTTATGTAAGCAGTCAAAAATTATTTTTCAACGCTTGTATTTAGTCCAGGCACCCTTTCAGCAAAATTTGCTCATAAAGTCCTCTCAGTGCAGAAACATGGAGATATTTTCTCTAAAGCGCCACAAGGGGTCAGCAAACGTTTTTCTGTAAAGGACATGGGCACCACATACGGATTCTGTCACATTTTCTTTCTTTGTTTTAACTCTCTAGAAATGTAGAAAACATTTTTAGCTCAAGACCCTTTCAGTGAGATATCGTCTCATCCTAGTTAGAATGACTGTTATCAGAAAGGCAAAAAATAACAGATGCTGACAAGGATGCAGAGAAAAGGGAACTTGTGTGTTGTTGATGGGAATGTAAATTAGTACAGCCATTATGGAAAATAGTACAGCAATTTCTTAAAAAACTAAAAATGGAATTATCATTCGATCTAGAAATCCCGCTACTGGGTAGCAACCCAAGGGTAAAGAAAATAAATATATGAAAGGGACACGTGCACTTGCATGTTTGTTGCAGCACTATTCACAATAGCAAAGACAGGGAATAAAACTAAGTATTCACCGACGGATGAATGGATAAAGGAAATGTGGCGCATGTACACAGTGGAATGCTACTTGGCCATAAAAACGATTGAAGTCCTGTCACTTGCAGCAATGTGGATCAAACTGTAGGTCACTATGTTAAGTGAAATATGCCAGGCACAGAAAGACAAATATCACATGTTCTCACTTAGATGTGGATGCTAAAAAAGTTAATCTCAGGGAGGTAGAGAGCAGAATGATAATTAACAGAGGCTGGGAAGAGTATGTGTATTTGGGGGCAGGGGTTGAAGAGAGGGTGGTTAATGGGCATAAACACAGAGAGAAAAAAATAAGTTCTAGTGCTCAATAGCACAGTAGGGTGACTATAGTTAACAGTATATTGTATATTTCAGAATAGCTAGAAGAGAAGATGTGGACTGTTCCTAACACAAAGAAATGATAAACATTCCAGGTGACGGATGTTCTAAATAGCCTGACTTGATCATTACACATTCTATGCATGCATCAAAATATCACATGTACCACATGTATATTAATATGTACAAACATTATATATCAATAAAAACATTTTTAAATCTAAGGAAATCTGAATAAAGTATGAACTTTAGTTAATAATGTATCATTATTTGTTATTTTATTGTAGCCAATGCACCACACCAATGTAAGATATTAACAATATAGGAAATAGCGTGGGGTCTACGGAAGCTCTTGACTATCTTTGTAAATTTTTTGTAAATCTAAAACTGTCTATATTAAAACATTTATTTTACAAGTTATATATTATTGTTTTTCAAATATGCTTTTCTTTTTTCCATTATGCTGGGTTTTTTTCCTGTTTGTTTTTTGTTTTGAGATCGATTCTCACTCTGTCTCCCAGGCTGGAGTGCAGTGACACAATCAGAGCTCACTGTAGCCTCGAACCCCTGGGCTCAAGTGGTCCCCTTGCCTCAGCCTCCTGTGACTAGCTAGAACTACAGGCACATGGCACCATGCCCAGATAATTTTAAAAATTTTTTGTAGAGATGGGGTCTCACTATGTGGCCCAGGCTGATCTCAATTTCCTGGCCTCAAGTGATCCTGCTGCCTTTGCCTCCCAAAGTACTGGAATTACAGGCATAAGTCACCATGCCCAGCTTGTTTTTTAATTATAGTTTCCATTTCTTTTAAAATCTCCTTTATAAACACTTTTTGGGTTTATTTGATATTCTATTTTTCTTGTTTTTGGGTCAACACTTCTTCAGTTTTTGCTCTTATGACATCTTCTTCGTGGTGCTTCATTTTCATGTGTATTTAGTATTTTTCACTGTGAACTTATATTTGATAATTTTCCACCTATTGAATTTTGTATTCCTGACCTGTAGAAGTGTCTTTATATATTTCTTCTGGTAAAGATTTCAATTGGTTCACGTGCAGAGAAGTGTTTTTATAATAAATTAATTTTAAGACTTATGATTAGCATATTCTGCCAGTAAATATTCTTAGTTGCCAACAACTGAGACCCAATCTGGCTAATGTAAACAAAAATCAATTTATGAAAGGACATTGTGTCTGGGAGGACTGGAGAACCCGCCTTGAGTGCTGCAGAACCGGAACAGTGTCTGAATCAGGCTTCGTGATTGGTTCCACCAAGATCACAGACACTTCCACTTCAACCACCGCTACCTCTCATGCTCGACATTAGGCGCTGCTGCTGGGTTTGGATCACTGTTAGCTGTGGAAAGTGGATTTACGCTGCTGCTGCTACCGTCCTTGCTAGAGGGGATTCCAGGCAACATCAGATTCTCTTTTCAGACCTCCCTCTAGGCAAGTCTGGGGGAAGTGCATCCATTTGGGAGAGGTAGGTCATATGGGTGCATGTGTCCACCAGCTGCAAAGACTAATGGCCAGGAAATTGAATAGTTATCTTCTTTATGGGAAGGAATCTCTACCTCCTACCCAGGCTGCCATTGGCACGCAGTTTCCAAAACACGGGAATGGGATGCACATTCTGGGTAACCCAAAAGAATAACACATGTCCACAACATATGAGGTCTGTATGCAGCCATGTAATATGAAAAATGGAGACATTTATTGAAGAAGATACAAGAGACATTATTCATAGGACAGTGATGCCTCAGACCCCTTCAAAATAGGCACCTTGGGACCTTTGTTGATGGCAGCCCATACACGTTCGACATTCTCAGGTGTGCTTGTTGCAGGCCTTCCAGAAGCTGGATCACTTTCAACGGATTATCGACCGTCTTTGAAGCCTTTGTGCCACACTTTTATTTGCACTGCACTGATTGCGTCATCCCCGAAAGACTTCTGAGTCATCCAGATACTTTCCATGGAGGAATGTTCAAGTGTAATGCAGAATTATACGCAGACTCATTGCGGTACCCGCTCAGTCATTTTGAATGCGACGGCCACACGTACACATGCTCCCTCAGTAGTGTCCAGCTCCCCACTGACAATAGTACAGTGAAGTTGTCGTTGTTCACGCGTGTGAGTTCCAGTCCGCTCTCCTTGGCTGCCACGTTACATTGATGTCGTGCTGACTGTTCTCATTACATTAACAATGGCTGGATACTTTCCAGACAGACCTCGTACACTATCGGGCAGCATAAATTTGGTAGAGTCTTATGATTAAAATTGTTACAAGAGACTTTTTTTCCTTTCTCCTAGAGTTTTATATGATTTTAATTTATAGTTCAGCATATATATGTTTGTAGGGGGAGGAACACCTGAATTGGATCAATCCACCATGTTTCTAGAGAATGGATAGAGGTAATTGTGCTGATAAGATTGATGCTAAAGACACGAACCACAATTTGTGTGTCCTTTCCAGTAGCCAAAGTGAGAGGAAGGGTTGTTACGTTGGCACATGAGCAGTGTTCAACCGTACTCCTGACTCTTCAACTACCTGCTAAGGAAGTGATAGGTGTGTGGCTTTGGGGAAATTTTGTCCAAAACTTTAATACAGTTCTAGGCTGTAGCCTCCAGAAAGTTGCAGCATTTGCACTGGTGCTGCTGGCACAGTCTCTTGGCACAAGTTGTTGGCAGTGTGGACGCAGGAGGCCAGCCGTCACATTCCGGCTTCACCACTTACTAGTTGTGTGACCCTCGACAAATTCCTTAGTCTTTCTGTTGGTCTCAGTGTTCTCATGTGTAAAATGAATGTAATCATGTTGTCTGCAAAAGATGGGCATTGTGAGAACGAGTGAAACAGTGTAGGCCATGCATCGTTTGCGCTATTTCCTACACTCTCCTATATGATCTCCTGGAAATCCCCCAACACCTCTTCTGTCATTAAGAACATGTTCTGACAAACCAGGGATGGGCTGTATATAAAGAAAGATTAATTTATATCTTCAAGAATGAAGCTTGAGAGGTTAGAAAATCTTAACTTTAAACACCCCTTTGGTGTTTGCAGTTAAGTTATGAAGTAGTCAAGGAGAGTGATTTGGAAAAATCGAAATGAAATACCCAGGGCCTCTGTTGTGGAGAAGCTCCTCCTGTAAGGTGCTGTGACCCTGGAAACAAATGTCATCATTCTGTTTACTTAGCCACATATATTCTTATCTTGTAGTTATGTTTTTGTCTTAAATGTATGTTTTAAGTCCTAAAGCTCCCTATCTTCAGAGCCAAATATAAAATTTCTAGTGATAAATTCTTGATAGTGATAATAACTTTTTAATTTTTATTATATGGCTACAACTTCAATCTTCTGGGTGCTGTGTTTGGAATAAAACTCTCAATTGGTGTAAATTTTTCATGATAGCTCTGTATAATTTGTATCATTTGGGAGCATAGTAGCCTGATTTGGTACAACAATTTAATTTTAATATGTGTTACATATTTAACAAATGAAGTCTATACTTTTTTAACATAATTATTAAGTTGTTTTTCTGTTAAAAATTGGAAAAGATGTGGTTGTTGCAGAAATTGGAAAATACATTTTAAGCTTTTATCAACAAAAGAATTGTACCTATGGATTCCTACTAGATAAAGTCATATTTCATGGGAGTAACTCCTTGTTCAAATACTTCCTAGATTTATAAGCTTGGAGAGTTACTTAACCTCTCTAGCTTTTTGTTTTCTTATCTGTAAAGCAGAGGCAATTCATACTATTTACTTGAGGATTAAATGGCATAATATACAATTTTGCATTAGCTGGCACATATTAAACTACGTATTATATATTAGCTATTAGTATCAACATCATTATTAACATTAAAGTTTCCAAAACTGATCAGTTTAACTTAAAATAATAAATTTATTCCATTTTCCTAGAGAATTTAAGAGAAGATATAAAAATGACAATTTAACATGTTATATTTTTCATTGCCTTTCTTTGATATTTAATAAAAAAGATTGTGTGATTAAGTGTTTTAAGCAATAATTCACTCATACTTTTCTTAATCTTATATTCCTTCCTATCCTTTAACCATCTTACCTCATTTGACTTGACTTGTTTTATAATTAAGTTGCACATGAAAATAGAATCAATATACTAGAAATAAAACTACTTTTTGTGTGTGTTAACTTCTCATATTTATTTTCATTAAACCTTGTCAAGGAAAAGCTAGTGATTAAAAATTAAATATTCTACTTTCCCTAAATAATGTACAATTGCAATGTGGTAAGTAATATTGTGTATAATTTTTAACTTGATGAATTTCACTCCTAAAACCAGTATTTTGATAGTTTCATTTTAGGGAAATATTCATTGGTCACATTTTCTACATCCCTAGGAAGTAGATGACAGCTGCTACATATTTATATGTGTAAAGAAATTAAATTTAATCAATGTTCACTTCTTTGTTGCTCAATTTAGTTATTATATTTGCAGAGACCAAAAAAAAATGCTCAATAAATTAAATTACACAAAAGAAAAGGACACACAGAACCAAGAACCAAATTACTTTAAAATCAAAGCAAAGTAACTTAAACTATAATTTCATTTCATTTGTACAGTTATCTTAATTGACTCACTTGTTCCGACATTAGAGACAGGAAAGGAAGTAAATGTCTCAGTGATTTTCACTTATAACTAGTGTGTTAGAATCAGATGAATGCTGGTGTCGCAGGTTGTCGGTAAGGTTGCTGGATTTGGTAAAAACAAAGCAGAATACCCAGATACATTTGAATTTCATGCCATCATCAAATAATATTTGCTGTAAGTATGTCTGTCATTTGAACACACTAAGAATACAAAAAATGTGTAGCCCATTTGGCTAAAATACGTAAATAAAATGCACATCACTAGATTAAGGTGAGAGGGACATACTAGGGATATAATTGCATTAAAATATTATCTACTGCTTACCTAAAATTAAAACTTAACTGAATACCCTGTATCTATACCATCAATCTTAGTCAATGAGTAGGTCTGGGTGCTCCTGATGTTTTGACTCTCTCTTTTGCCAGTGTCCCTTTAGAAATATCAAGGCACAGATGCAGCCCAGAGTTACTATATCCCCCACCGGAATTCTAAGATTTAAACTCACATCTATTTTATTCATTTCTTTTAGCCCATTGGGTTTTTGTTGTTGTTTTTCTTTATTAATGTATTCATTTTAAAATTATGTATTGTTCCGTTCATATGAATGAATATGTGCTGGTCCACTTGTAAGCTATAAGGCACAATGATAAAGAAACACAGTGCTCTCTACCTGTAAAGGAGCTAGGACATTCCCAATAGCACTAAAGCCCTGTGTCCTCCCAGAGGGATGGCGTCACCTGCCCCTCCCAGAGGGCACCACTCTCCTAAATGGTGGATATATCATTCCTTCTCTCTTCTTTTTTTTAATGATTTATCACATGTGTATATCCCTACAAAATATTTCGTTTAGTTCTACATGTGTTATACCTTATGTTTGGTATTATACTCTGTGAATTCTTCTGCAACTTGCTTTTTTTCCCCCACTCAAAACTGTTTCTAAGATTTGCTGTCTTAGTTTTGGTTCTCCCCAAAGGAAACCCTGGAATAGGGATTTGAGTGAAAGTAGTTCTTGTGGAAAGTTCTGAGAGTACCAGTAGATAAATGTGGGAGTGATACAGGAAGGGTGAGGCGGCCAATAAAGGGTGGCCACTGAGGCCCAGAGCACAGTGGGATTCTGCAGGGAACTGCTGGGCAATGATGCAGAGCACGTGCCTTGAAATCTTCCATCAGAGGAGGAACGGGATTGGGATACCTATATACCAACTCTCCAGAGTAGCTGCTCGCGGGTTACCTGGGGGCTCTCAATTCCTTGGCACTGCCAGCCTGGCGTGGCTTCCTGCAGCTCTGGGGGAGGAGGAAGAGTCCTCCTGCACAGAGGGGAAGACACAGGTTGTTAGAAATGGGCTGAAGCAAATCACTCTGAAAAGTTGAGAGAACTTCTTGTGAAGAATTGTGAGGTACAAATGGTTAAGATTTATTTCTCCTCATAGAACCAAGTGGTATAACATTCGAGTGCAGATGTGTTTTTTATAGAATGCCTTTTGTTCTTTTGGGTAGATGCCCACTAAGGGCATTGCTGGATCAAATGGTAGATCTACTTGTATTGCTTTAAGGTTTCTCCATATTGCTTTCCACAGAGGCTGCACTAGTTTGCAGTCCCACCAGCAGTGTGTGAGTGTTCCTATCTCTCCGCATCCACGCCAATATTTATTGTTTTGGGCCTTTTTAATAAAAGCCATTCTCACTGGAGATAAGTGATAATGTGTTCTTTATTATTGTTGTTGTTAACATTATACATTGGGGACTAATGGTTACAGTTACTTGCGTTAACCTAAACAAAACACTGTTTGTTACTTTGAAGTTCATGACTGGAGGCAGGACTTATGTGAAACCCTAGATAGATGATTACAGTGTGATGAATTATAAAAAGTGTTTATTGTGTTTCTACTTTGTGTATATGTAAAATGGATAAAGATGTGAATAGGTTATCTTCACAATAAAGGATTTCAGCATTTAGTATCTGAAATAAAATATACAAAGAACACATAAAATGAATGGCGTGTGGTAAAGAACAATTGAGTGATTTATCTAAACTGTTTATTACAATTTGGTTCTCAGTTTCAGAACTGCAGGATATATTCCTAGGAAAAGATGCCGACCTCTTCTGAAATCCACCTTCTTCAGATGTGTTCCTATGTACATTGTGCCAATCCCATTTCCCTTGCTAGCAATTGATTTAGAAATGGGCATGGGACAACTCTGTCCCCAAGGCACTTACTCTGAAAATGAAAGACACACAAGAAGATATTTCATCTCTTTCTGCTAACTGTTGTGAGGGAGGCATGTGACAGCCGGAACTCTGGCATCCCTTTTGTGACCATGAGAAACTAAGCTGAGGGCCAAGCAGGCGGTGTGGAAGGATGAAGAGAACTCAGGGTCTAGACGATGGGTTTAAGCTTAAGCTGCTGCATCATCAATCCTAGAACTTCTCAGGATTTATTGTTCTGTAGGATAACACATTTTCCTCATTACACTGGCTTGGGCTCTGGTTTTCTGTTACTAGCAGTTGTATTCATCTGAGGTCTTCCCCCATTTTCAACACGTTTATGAAGAACATTCAGGAACAAACAAAACTCAGACACTTTTTCTTGAAATTTTCCAAACTGCTTCTCACTTATTCTCTAATTCCTAATAGCAGTATTTAAATAGAGAGAGGGGAAAAGTCTTTGAAGCACGGCATGTTTAAGAAAATAAAGCTTTTATGCTCGTGTTCTTAATTTAGTGTGATAAAGATGGGTAGTAAAGAAATTGCTTCCCAGGATGAAAGTCTAAGCAATCACTGTCATATTGATCAAATGCGATTCTAAGCTACGTACTCACAGATATGTTTCTGCTTTGTGATTCTCCTAGATGAACTGACAAGCTTAGAATTCTTGACAACTGAGTCAAAGCTGAGCGATCCTCTTAATTTGCATATGTATGCTACCAGTCACTTTTCATGGAAAAATCCAACATTAACATACTTATAAAGTGTCTAACGTTATTTTTCCTAACAGATCTTTCCACAGTTAGCTTTCAAGCAGATCATCACTTGCCAGGGGCTTAGCGGAAGGCAGAAATGAAAACCATAATGCGTGTGTGTGGGAATGCATGTGCTTCTCGTTGCTGATGTTACTGGTTATCATTATTTTGGATATGTATAGATCTCCAGTGTAAATTATACAATACATAATTTCCCAGTAGTTCTGAAGTATATTTTGATAATGAGTCACTTTTATAGTTTAACATACTATACACA
This sequence comes from Lepilemur ruficaudatus, assembly GCA_963574885.1. Classification (NCBI taxonomy): domain Eukaryota; kingdom Metazoa; phylum Chordata; class Mammalia; order Primates; family Lepilemuridae; genus Lepilemur; species Lepilemur ruficaudatus. The sequence continues at coordinate 16,889 of CAUYRT010037628.1, forward strand.
GTAATTGTTGAACATAAGACATAAAGCTGGATGTATCTAGAGGTGGTATGAATTTAATCCTTTTGAGAAAATACGTCAGCACCATTTGGGTACATATTTGCCGTAGTCTGGTTTGTGCCGAGTGAGTGGGCAGGATTTGTATCGCTGTGTTCCTTGGAGTTAGACACAGACAAGATACAGCCAGAAACCAAAACCAGAGCAAGAAGAGGAGTTACCATGAATTGGAATCAGGTTAGGATGGGTCTGGAAGTAAGGAGTTTGCAAACTGATTTCAAATAATTGCAAAGAAGAACAAGCTCAGTGACAAATAAGGTTGGACAAAGGAGGGTTCAGGAGATTGAAGTTTCATATTTATAGACCAAAACTGGAAGGGCCACGTAAAACCTTGAGAAACTGAGCGCAACTGGTCTGCTCTCTCCTTCTTGGGACCCAAGCTCAAATGTTAACTTTTAGCATAACTGGTTTGGAAATTATTTTAAAAGTCATTAACATTTTATACCTACTTTTGCCCTATGGATGTCTTAATAAAACTTTTTTAAAATAAACTTTGCTTTTTAGAGCAGGTTTAGGTTTGCAGCAAAATTGGGCAGTGAGCACAGAGAGTTCCCATAGAGCCCTGGCCCCACGCAGGCACAGCCTGCCTCGCTATCAACATCCCCCTGGGAAAGGTGCATTTGTTATAATCGACAAACATACACTGACACATCATCATAACCCAAAGTCCATAGTTTACATGAGGGCTCACTTTTGGTGTTCTGCATTCTTTGGTTCGGACAAAGGTGTAAGACATGTAGTTACCACTGTAGTACCATACAGAGCAGTATGGCTGCCCTAAAAATCCTCTGTGCTCTGCCTACCTGTCCCTCTCACCTACCTGTCCTCTGGCAACCATGGATCTTTTTACTGTCTCCATAGTTTTGCCTTTTCTAGGATGTTATATAGATGAAATTGTACAATATGTGGCCTTTTCCAATTGGCTTCTTTTACTTTTTAATGTGCATTTCAATTTCTTTCATGCCTTTTCATGGCTTGATAGCTCATTTCGTTTTAGTGCTGAATAACATTCTGGTGTACTATAGTTTATTTACCCATTCATTTCTTGGACATCTTGGTTGCTTCCAAATTTGGCAATTATGAATAAAGTCACTATGAACCTTAATGCTCAGATTTTTGTATGGACATATTTTGAACCCATTTGTGTAAATACCAAAGAGTGTGATTGCTAGGTCATATGATAAGAGTATGTTAGATTTTGTAAGAAACTGCCAAATTGTTTTCCAAACATTCTGTACCATTTTGCATTCCTATCAGCAATGAGTGAGAGTTGCTGTGGTTTGACATCTCCAGTATTTGGTATCAGTATTCTGGATTCTATATTCTAACAGGTGAGTAGTGGTATCTTACTGTTTTAATTTGTAATTCCCTAATGGCATACGATGTGTAGCATCTTTTCATATGCCTATTTTCATATGCCTATCTTCTGTGCTGAGATGTCTGTTCAGATTTTTGCCCATTTTTTAATCAGGTTGTTTTCTTACTGTTGAGGTTTGAGTTCTTTGAATATTTTAGATGCAAGTCCTTTAAGAGATATGTGTTTTGCAAATATTTTCTCCCAGTCTATAGCTTGTTTTGCCTTTCTGTTATTGACAAGTGTCTTCAGCAGAGCAGAAGTTTTAAATTTTAACAAAGTCTAACTTAACAATTCTTTCTTTCATAGATTGTGCCTGCCTTTGGTGTTGTAGCTAAAAAGTCATTGCCAAACTCAAGGTCATCTAGAATTTCTCCTGTGTTATCTTTTAGAAATTTTATAGTTTTGCATTTTATATTTAGGTCTATGACCTATTTTGACTTAATTTTTGTGAAGGGTCTAAACTAATAGTTTCACAGGAATTTAAAAAATTTTATTACATGGAATTTTTACAGATGGCTGCATGGTTTATTTAATGGTAAAAACTGGTTTTAAAAAGACATGCCACATAAGTAGGAGATAAAGGTTTAGTTTTCAGTTAATCATGAAAAAAAAAAAAAGCCAAGACCAAGTTCCTGCTTAACTATGTCAGCTAATTACCTACTCCGAATTGACTATTCTAGTTCACTCTTTCTAAACTCCTTAATGTTTTAGAGGGGATTCAGCAAAATCAGAGAATCAATCAGAGAGCTTGCTTTTTGACAAAATTAATAACTGCTAAAATTATTTTCTACTTTTATGATCTGGAGGTTGTTATGCCCCATTTTGTAGATGAAGAAACTTGTAATTAGAGAGTTTAACCTACTTGCCAAGGTCTCAGAGCAAGAATGTGATGGTCCCCAAAGCCCACTGGCTAACTCCTACTAAGCTCCAGTTTTTCTATCTGATTTTCTTTTCAATGACTTTTATCCTAAAGCACTATTTAATTCCCATCACAAAAAAAGTATGATTTATGGTTGTTTGTTTTTACTTCCAATGTTTTGTTCCGTAAAGAAACTCTTTAAGAAATAACACAGATGCTTTAATCATTTGGGGGAAAAAAAGAGATAATGAAATGACAAATGAGATGCATCAAGTTAAATTCATTTGTTAATCTATCTGTTGAGTCGTCAGCTGAATGAATAAGAGATGAGTAAGGATATCCCATTAGATCTCTGTTTCTCCTCCTTAGCAATGTACAAAAGCAATCAGAAGGTAATAAAGTACATTTAGTGTATGGTTTCTTATCAAAAGTATGATAGTCAATCTATCTATAATCGAATTTTATTGACCCAGATGTGTGACCAGCATTGTACAACACACCGTGCATATAATAAAATTACTGTACATGTTTTTAGGCCTCACAAAGATTGCAATCTATTCTGAAAGTTAAAACAAACGGCATACAGCATGTTATTTAACTGTCAGGTAGTAAGCATAGACTCCACGTATGGAAGTAACATGTGAACATTTATAACTTGTGATGATTACTTTTTCTTGAAATGTTTCATATTAAAATAATTGTAAATTTGAAAACAAGGTATACTTTTTACATATGTTTACAAATGAGGAAAATGAGGTTAAGTGAAATAAATTATGTGCCTATTGTTACAGTTAAGTCAGGACTCAAACTCAAGACTTCCCACTAGTTTTTCATTGCACACTCCTGAAAAAATCTTTGGGATTACAATAGTTGGGGTAGGTTCATGAAGTGAATAGTTCCTATGTTGGATATTAAATGATTTGGGGGATTTAAAGAAGCATTGGTAATAGGGAAAGAAATCTAAGAGAATAGAATTAAGGCAGATGATGAATCCATGTGTTGGTAATAATAAGGGAATTAGCACTGTCTGGGGGGTTTATGATTGAGAATAATAGTGAATAATATTGTATTGTACAGCAATGATCAATACTGGTTGTTGATTTGCAGTTTCAGTTTGTAATATTGTTTATTGTTTCCAAATTCTTGAGATATATTGATATGTACTGGGTATATATAAGCAAATGATGCTGAAAAATGTAAAGTCATCATGATTCATAACTGATGTATTTCTTAACCAGTGTACTTACAGAGAACCCAGCAAAATTTAAATGTATCCTCTATACACCTAGGTTTTTATTCTTTTTAGTTGAAATATGATTATCTCAAGAGACCCAGAATCCATGATGTGATATAAAAAATAGCACAGTATCTGAAAAATCATCAGTGATTTACTATCAAATCGGATTTAGCAGAAAGTTAGTTTTAGAAAGTTGAGTACCCTAGAGAAGGCTCACCAGTTTCACATGAGTAATAAATAAATCTAAATTATAGGAAAGTAATGGTGATTTAATTCACGGGGTGCTATTTATTCCAAAGTTTTCCACTTGGTTGAAATATTAAAACTCTGAATAAAACTCTCAAACTAATATTGTGTAAGGATATCCCACTAGATCCCTATTTCTCCTCCTTAGTGATGTACAGGAGCATTTAGAAGGTAATAAAGTACATCTGAAATATGGTTACTCATCAAAAGTATGATAGCCAAGAGAATAAAAATTAATATCAAGCACTTAGCAAATCCAAAGTGCCGTACGAATGCTAAATAATGGGCAAAGCTCGCCAGGTGGGCAACATATAATCTATTAAGTAACTCAGAATGTATTTCACTCTTTAAGGGAGGACCAGCTGGATTTCAGCAGTAAATTCTAAAAAGAACTGGTGTGGTAGGAAGAGCTGGTGCAAGGTGGGTGTGTGCCCTCGTGCATGTGTGTGTGTTTGGCTATGCCTATGTTAATGCACAGAAAGGTGGTGGATAAATAATTTCAGCTACCTTCTTTAAAACGTCTATGTCATACAAGGTGGGTGGTTTCATTTGAATCCAATATAAGTAGAGTTTATTTGTCATCCACTACCATCCAATACTATGTTTGGTAACTAGAATTAAGAAAAAGAGAGAGAGATTTAGACATATGACCCCTCTCAGCCTTGAGGGGGAAGACAAATACATACCTGGGAATACTATCATAGAATGCGTTAAGACTGTTTCTTGGTGCATTTTGTGCCACTTATAACAAAATGCCTGAGACCGGGTAGTTTGTAATGAACAGAAATTTATTTCTCACAATTCTGGAGGCTGGAAAATCCAAGATTGAGGGTTCAGCACAGGGTGGGACTTTCTTACACTGTCACACAATGGCAAAAAAGCAGAGAGAGGGCAAGAGATAGAAGGGGGTCAAGTCGTCTTTTCATAACTGACAGACTCCCAAGACAATGACAGTAATCCATTCATGAGGGTGGAGCCCTCATGGCTAATTACCTTCTGTTACGTCCCAACTCAGAACTCGGTTGCATTAGGGATTAAGTTTCTAACATAGGCTTTTTGGGGGACAAATTTAAACCATAGCAAACTGTAAGAAAATTCTTCCCTGTGGAAGCACAGAAACCAGTGCAACCACTGTAACCTACACCTACGTCCTCCTGACGGGCGAGAGCTGGGACTGCATGATGACTAGGTTTGCTGTTATTGCTGGGTCCTGTACTAGTGATCTCTTTAAATTCTTAAATTATCTTTAGTTGAGATTGCTGAAATTGTACCATATTGATAATATTGAGGGCCTGAAAATAACTTCTTACAAATATTAGAATACATTGTGAGAATCTTACATTTACAAAAAATCTACATACATAGCTCCAAGAAAGTCAGGATTTATAAACTATTAATACTCTGATTTTTTTTCTGTATGACTTAGAGTGGACATCTTATCAGAACTAAGCATTATTTTTAAAATAGGTTGGACCCACTAATACTCCTTTTATATGTATTTTAGGGCATTTATTTTTGCTACATTATATAATAGCATTTTTTTCTAGTTACATCTTCTGCAGATTGGTACATTGACATGTTGCATGTTATGATTCTGGCTATTGAAATAGGATAAATAGAAGTTCCTCAGCCTTCTAAAAAGCAAAAGAAAACTCTTCAAGGTAATTCCTTAATATTTAACTAAAGATCAGATTGCTAATAAATAAGTAATATTTAGAGCTTGCCATATTTTTCTTCCTGCATCTAGCATCCTGACTTTATATGAATAATAAAATAGATTGTTGTTATCTTATATTCCAACTAATAAATATATCATTTATTTTTAAGCTTTTATCGATAACAACTATCAAATTTGATTCCACTGGCATTGATTTTTAAATCAGAAGGAAATTCAGTCTGATCACTTTCTTCCATTATTCTATGTAATTATTTCAGTCTTAGCATTTGCCACTCATTTTGATCCTACTTGAAATTTTAGGTTCAATTCTTGGCAACTGATTAATTAAAAACCAGAGATGCAGCTTATGCACTTTGCAAGAGGAAAGGTACTCTCTGGTGTGCCAAACTTTTCCTCCTGTTGTTCATACTTATTTTTAAAAATGGAATCCTGGCAGCAAATAATACCACAATCTGTAAGTAATAACCTGTTGGGATGGCTGTAGGGGCAGCAAATTGATGACAATGACTATAATCAATAGTGTGGGAGTCAGTAATGTTACATGAATTATTTAGTTTTATGTTTCTTCCTTAGAAAAAAAAATCCAGTGGTTGAGCAAACAAATGTTCTCATTACATCCTGTCACTCATCTCTAACCACACATTATTGGGTGGTTATTTAGAGAAAGATTATATCTGGAGGAACAAGTATGAACTCTGTGACTCTCTAATGAAACACCACAAAACTTTTAAAGAGCAGGTTTCCAGGGGCAAGCCAACCCCCTTGGCTCCCCAGTAAAGCTTATTATCTGTAAGCCATGCTGAGCGGTATTTCTTAAATAAATGGTGGCTTTGCACAGATCCTCTCAAAAGAGTAGTCAGAGTCAGTGGAAAGATATTAGGCCAAAGTGTACTGACCAAAGGGTGACAAGCTCTACATAAGATTGGGAATTCATTATAAACAACGAGCAAACCCGAGATGGCCCCCGTCCAGCTGTTCCTCTCTGGCTCTCCAACCAGATCAGAATATTCTATTGAGAAACAAAAGGAAGCACGAAAAACAAGTAAGAAAAACAACTCCTTTTTTCTCCTTTCTGTTTACAAGGCTCTGCTCTCACCTATTCTGTCCAAGATTAAAACACAAGACAAACAAACAAACAGACATTGAGTTAACAGTAAAGGAGAAGTTCCTGAGAAGGGAAGGATAGCACTTCCAGGGTTTGAAAAATAAGAGTTTTTATATTGTTGGGTGCATCTCTATAAAAGAACTAAAATAAAATACAATTGGAAATGGTGTTGAGAATCCAAAAAACCAATACGATTAGCTGGATCTAGCTCTCAACTTTGTCTGCAGAGCTACAGGATGACTGCATTCTTATGCAGAAATACGGGTGTCTAGCGACTACCAACTGAACCTCAAGTCAAAAACGTCAACAATGCAGGGCGCTGTTGCAGAAGAACGTTTCCTTTTTAATGCCAATTGGTTCCCATGAAAAGCTGAGGATGACTTCGCTCCAACAGGATCTTCATTTCCACCTTCAAATAAATGTGTTGTTATGAAAAAAAATGTGCAGGTTACTTTCATTAGCTGTTCCATCTGTCTGACCCATTTCTCCCAACCAAACTGTGGTCCCCAGTTCTCCTCATCATAGAAATTCTGGAGCTTCCACTGCTCCAAATTGCACGCCATACTTAGAATTCAATCTATGTAGTGCTGGAAGCAGGGAATAGTGAGTTAAATATTTTAGAATTATGGGATCAAGCAGCCACTCAATAAATTCAATTTGAGAGTGCAGGGCAAAAGGGGTTATCTCTAAAGGTGCAGATTCAGGTACAAAGCCCAAGGCGTGCTGCCTCCTCCTGACGCCATATGTTAGCTAAGTGAAAACTGGTAAAATAAAAATGAAGCAGCAATCGTAATGAAAAGATCACCAAAAGCAGCCCAGAGGATAACCATGGTAGGAAAGACGAGCAGCCTGTCTATTCTGTGTGGGCGTGTGGTGGAATAGAGAGCTGTGTGCGTAAGAGTGAGATGCGTAAGAGCAGGAGGAACTCCTGACAAATTGCAGGCATTTCTGTCATGACGTCTGAGCACAGTCTCTCCCAGCTGCCTTATCGAACTGCCGCCCGAGCATCCCAAGGAGAGGCAAAGGTGCAACCCGGTCCACTGAGTCAAAGTCAGCTCTGATTGGAGAAGCAAAACAGGTTGATCAAGGTTTAGTGAAAGAGACTAGATGTACGACTCAGGTTTTCTGCATTTAGATGAGATCTGCTCTCTGGCACAGTAAAATTTGCATATTGCCCTATTTCTGTAGATTAGATCCAAATAACATTGTTATTAGGCGTGGAATGCCTTTTCCAACTCACCTGTTGCTGACGTATCTTGTAACACCGTGTGTATTCTGTGATTAAAAACTAGTACATAGCCAGTCATGGTGCCTTATGCCTGCAACCCCAGCACTTTGGGAGGCTGAGGAGGGAGGATCACTCAAGGCCAGGAGTTCAAAACCAGCCTGGGCAACAAAGCGAGACCCTGTCTCTATAAAAACCTAGCTGTTCGAGGTGGTGCCTGTAGTCCCAGTTACTCTGGAGGCTGACTCGGGAGGATGGCTTGAGCCTAGGTATTTGAGGCTGCAGTGAACTATGATCATGCCACTGCATACCAGCCTGGGCAACAGAGCAAAAACTCTGTCTCTGAAAAACAACAAAAACAAAAACAAAAGCTAGCAAATGATTCCAATTTTCTTTCACCTAAAAAATCAATCTCTGCTATTATTCACAAATTCTTAGTTAAAAGTTAGGGTATTTTTACTATTCCCATGTAATATGGTTGATAACACATGGATAGAAGCTATTTTTCTGTGACAGTTGGCAGAGACAATTGTGAGAACCTTAGTTGAAATGTGAAGATAAATATTTCCATGATTTTCCTGTAAAAATAGCAACTATCAGAGCTTATTCTAAAACACAACTGGGCAAATCATTTTCATATTTACAAACCAAAGAACAGTGGCTTTAAGAGAAACTAAGAACTGCATACGAATTAATTCTAATCCATTTAGCCCATGCCGTAGCATTTCTTAATTTGCTTATTGTTGAACATAAGGGTTGAGTTTTGATACAAGAGGGAATAGCTGAAAGATAAGATAATTATGCATTAGAAGCTAAAAAACCTGTATATAAAAAGCTTTCACTCTCTTTCATATGACTTGATTGTTTTGATTATTTCTTCTTAGAGGGCACCTGTCTCAGAATAGGCAGATCCATGGAAACACATTTCTTAAATAATCTGTTAACTAAGGCAGCATATATGCAATTGCTTTATAGGATATTAACATATTTTACTTAGTGAAAGGGCCTGTGGTCAAACAAATTGAGAAAGAAGTTAAATATATCAAGAGTTTTTTTCATTGCAAATTTCATAGACTTTTATATGTTAATGTGCATTGTAAGTACATAAGGTATATACATATTCTCTTTAGATTTTATTTTATAATAACTTATTAAGGAGCTAGTTTCCCCACAGTTTTGTTTTCATACTATGTTTTAGAAAAATTTAATCTGATGGGAGAAAAGTAAATCCCATTGTTTGATTTTGCAAGTGAGGTTAAACACCACTTATTATGCTAATTAGCTATCTTATTTCCTCTTTGCTAAACTGTTCAATTGTCTACTTGCTTGTTTCTATTTATGTCTTTCAATTCCATTATTTCCAACCCTATCATGTCCTTCCAAATTGATGCATCACTTGCAAAGTAAATGTGACTATTTTAACCCTGTTTGATAGTCAATGTTATTTGATATGCTAATTTGATACTTTATTAAATTAGTGATAATGATCATTGGTCTTATTATTGATACTTATGCGATATTTTCTGTTTCAAACACTTACTTGTTTCATGTTTTTCCTTTCAACTTTCTTCTTGATTGTTAGAACTTCCTGTTCTTTTTGATTCTTCTAGTGATAAGGATACTCCTATTTCAATTATTTTAGCAGATGTTTAAAAAGCTTATTCAAAAATACGCTTAAGTATCATATCAAGAGTTGCCTGTGAGTTTAAACTAATGCTTATTTTTTTATGGGGCGAGGTGCATGCCCCTGTATACCCAGCTACTCGGGAAGCTAGGGCCGGATGATCGCTTGACCGCAGGAATTCTGGGCTACAGTGGGCTATGCCAGTTGGGTGGCCACACTAAGTTTGGCATCAATACTGTGACCTTGCAGTGGGAGGGGCCCATCAGATTGTGTTCACCGAGGAAGGGTGAACTGGCCCAGGTGGGAAATGGAGCAGGTCAAAACTCTACTGATCAGCAGGAGAGTATTGAACATTTACTCAATAATCTTACGAAGTAAGTGTGATTATAACAAATGTTTATTATTCAAGATTTTTCTTATGTCTCAATAACAAATCAAACTCAACTCCCACTGGCTTTATAGAGAGAGTTTTATCTCTTGCTTAAAGCACATATTCAGCTTGAGTCAGAAGGTGGAGGACTCTGACATACAGAGTCACTCAGCGACTCACCCCAGACACATCGAGACTGCCCTCTTGTGCCTAATGGGGAGTCTCCTCGGTTGCCAAAGCAATTTATGTTCATAGCCAGTTGATCAGGACTAGTTACACAGTTCTACTCTACTTTAGGGATGGAGAAAAGAATAATCTGACTACATAACAAAATGAGAGGAGAATTGGCCTGGATGAGCCCTAGAAGTCTCGGTACACTCTGCTTTGAAGCTTTAGAAATGAATTTTAGCAAGACATGGTGATTTTCCAAAGTCCACGTGTCCAGCCGGTCATGGTCTTGGGATTTGAACATGAGTCTATCTGAATTTAAGGTGAGAGTATTTAATGGGGTTTAGGGAAAAATAAAATAGGAGAATTTTTTAAAATGGAATTTCTACAGAAGAATTTAAGATAGGTCGACTAGTACTTTTATATATTTTGAGATAGAGTAATGAAAATGATAAAGTTTTTACTAACAGTGATGCTGCCAAATTAACATGATACCTATCCAAGGTTTTAACATTGCTTCCAATGAGAAGGGTATTCTCTTGTTCAGTTGTAACACATATCTTGGTGTAAAACATAGTTGTTTGTGGCTATTTCAATATCAGATCAATTAAAGGCCACAGCTTTAGTTTGTAGCCAATGATTTCACGCAAAAAACTGAGGATATTTTTAACATTCTGTGGCTAAACTAAAGTGATAGTTCCTTCTGGAAATAATAGCTTCCTTCTAAGATATACTTCATGGCCGATAACTCAGGATTGCTTGTGCATTCATGCATTCAATTTGTTTATTTAACAAATATTTAGTGAGCTCCACATACGTGCGTCACGTTTCTCAGCTCTGGGTACACAGCAGTGGGCACAAAGGACTTCCATCATTGAAGGCTTAGTCAGGTGGGGACACAGACAAAAAATAAGGTAAATATTATAAAATTATAGAACATTAATGAAAGCTAATGGTAAAAAAATAAAAGCTGGAAAGAGGGATGAGGAATTTGGGGCTGATATGTCCAGGGATAGTTTGCATTTTTCAGGTAGCTGTCTGCAAGTCGAATTGCCCAGTAAGGTGCTAACATTTATTGCTTTTCTTCCAGGCCCATGAACAGAAATGTGGTCCTCCAAAGCCAACATGACGGCACAGCCATGTGTAAAGTCCTTCACCTAGTTAAAAAAAAAAAATCCGTTTAGATGCTTGTGTTCATTAAACTAGGCGGATACAACCATAGAGGTATTTATTAAATTCTTAGTCAACAGATAAAAAATAATACGTTAATTAGTTTCATGTTCTAGTAGATAGTTTTATTGTTGAGAAGTAAACTGTTGGTGTTACAGTGTCACTTAGCATTTTGTAGCAAAGTGTCACTGCAAAGCAAAGAGATAGTGATTTATGTTTATCCTTTTGGTGGAAATGGACACTATAAAAACTGAGTGAGTCCCTAGAAGTCCCAAGGTTCTTTTGCTTTCCTGTTTTGTGCTTTCCTTTACAATGAATAATAATGTTATTTTTTCTTTTTAGGATGGGTATTAAGTTCTATATATACAATTTTAAACAGTAATTATAAAACCATTTCTTTTAAATCTTTGTATGGATCTCTAGAACTGGGTGTAATTCAGATAAATGCTTTCGTTATAATAGTTATTATTACCTGAGAAATTCCTCTCAAGAAGAAAGATTATGAATAACATTGGAGAAGGTTAGAGTCGGTTAATGACTATTAAAACTAGACATGTCTGCCGATTCCTTATGAAAAATGAGGAAACCAATATGCTTATACCTCCTCCTACATCCATTCTCTTACACTATTGATTGTGTTATATTTTTATTTTGAATATGGTTTTTAATTTTTACATTCTGTTTAGGAACCATAGTTCCTGGAGTTGTTCGAATGTGGTTTTATTTGTAAATCAATTTAACACCCATCCCCAGACTCCTTACTACAGATTCCTTTCCTGAGTTCTTTGTTTTATATCTATTCTGGGTTGACCAGATTTCACCTTTAAATAGATTAGTTTTTTTAAGATGAGCTCGTGGGTGCTATGTTTCTCAAGTGGTATTTTAAAAAAATTATATGCTATAGTTATATTTTATACTTACAGTTTAATTTTTAGTTGTTTATTTTAATGAATTTAAATAAATTTTATATAATTTTATTTTATTTATTTATTTAGTTATTTTTATTTATTAGTTACATTTTATAGTTATAGTTATATTTTAGGGCATTATGTGCTTGAAAATGACTATTTTCTTAATACTTTTAGAAAAAATAATGATGAGCAGAAATAAACTTATCTTTCTACAGTTTCTTTTCATCAAAATATTGCTGAACTTGAAAGTTTAGTAGAAAGCTCTGGAAAACCTGATTTTTCCTTCTTGTAAGGATTATATTTTTCCTCCTCCACCTCAATATCCATAAATATATGTCTGAAATTAGTCATGCTTTATTAGTTTTTAATCTGAAAATTCAAACCTTTATTTCAGAAAGTTTATTTTCCTATTATGTGTCTGAGACATTCAATAAAATGATTTCAGTAGAATAATTAGAATTTTTATTAAAGTAATACTAGATGCTATAAGAAACAAACTCCAGTGGGTGTCATGGCTCAAAATGATAGAAATTTATTTGTTTTTCTCATTTAAAATACAACTTGGGTGTTTCTGGTTTGCAGGAGTTCTTCTCCAAGTGGTGATTTAAGAATCTAGGCTCCTACGTGGGTCTACCCACCACTCCCTGAATCCCTAGGGAACACCACCACCATTTGAGCCCCAGAGTGTTAATCAGTCAGTACCACGTCTGAGCGACGTGGTGGACACTGTGGAGGGGTGGGACACGCTTGAAAAGTAGTTGGGGATGGGAATTAGGGGTCTCAATAGGGGAAGGAAATCCTCTAAAACTGATTTATGTGATTAACTGTACATCTTGGTAAATTCACTAATAATCATTTAATTGTACACTTAAAATGGAGTAAAGGCATGATATGTAAAGTATACTTCAATAAAGAAGAAAACAAAAAGAAAAGAAAGAACCTGGGCTCCTTCTACCTTGCAGCTTCTACACCCACAACAAATGACTTCCAAGGCATTTGTCTAGATCAAACCAACGGAGAGGGAACAAGTGAGGAGGATCTTGAATGGCAGGACTCACTGGGGCGGTTCTGGAGAAGCTTCCTGGCGCGTTATTTATCATTTGCTAGAGCTCATTTGCATGGCCACGCTACCTGCAAAGGAAGATGGAAGAAAAGAGCTCAGGAGGAAAAAACTCATTTGATAATCAGTCAGCCAGGCTCTGCCAAATTGCAGTGGGCTTAGGTGAGAATAGGTACAGAATATTATAGTCAATGAACCAAGTAATCAGTAAATATTTGTTTTACGAATAAGTGAATACCTAGTACATCCTCAATTTTTATATAAGGCATGCTATATAAATTCATGTCATATCATCTCTGTTATAATACCTTATCTTCGTACGGTACTTTGCAGTTTATCAAGCAGTTTTTGTTCAGTTCTTTAATCCTCTAAACTAGACAGGGCAGGAGCAATAGTTAATTAATGTGAGACTTGGAGAAATTAAATTACTTCCCTAAGATGTAATTCCCAGCCCAATTCACTTTCCATTGAAACATCTTACCACATGCGTAGAATATCTATAACAACTTGCCTAAGTCGTAGAATTCCAAGAATTGAAAACAAGGCCAGGTCTTTTCTTATTATCATATTTAGGGTCTTGCCACATATACAAGTCAATAATACCTTTGTATATCTAAATTAAGTTACATAAAACAATAAAGTTGTGATAGGCTCTTTTAGCTCACATGGAAGAAAAAATATATTATTTAAGTCACTAGATAACATGGGCTGACTGTAAGGACAAATTGGGGAGTTAAAAAAAAGTATAGGGAATTATTTCAGTGATCCCTACTCACAGGTCTCCTGGAAATGGGATTCCTTTTGGGATGTAACAATAGCCTTAGTGGCCTAATCATTTGTGCAACTCAGAACTGGACAGCTTTTGCTTGCTTTAGTGAATGCTTTTTGTAAAATTCACTTTTCTCTCTGATGTTGTTTTTGCAACAATCTCTGTTTTGGGCTTTATTCAATTTTTACCCACTACTTCTCTGATTTCCTCCACTGCTCTTAGTATGTCCTGCAAAGTAATTTAATCATCTTCCAACATACAGTGCTTTTACTGTGCAGTCTTGTGTGGGGTTTATATCGCACAGTCTAATTTGTGCAGGCTAGGTAGATGGTTGCCACATCTAGGGAGCCCGGTGTGTGGGTGCAATCAGATAACACACGGTGTACAATTCACGAGGCAGGATCCTTAACGCCAGCTTTCTCCATAAGAAACCAGAGGGTGGGGTGGCCTTAGAGCCTCACAGACTCCTCTACAAAGGTTTTTTCATACACTGTATAAATTGCCTTTTGAAATATTTTAGACTCAAGCCCTTTTAGTCATACTTCTTTAATGCCTGTTTTTTTTCTTTCTTTTTTCCATCCTGCTACAAAGACCAAGAGGGGGCAGCAAACCCTCTCGAGAGAGGAAACCTGCACCAAATTGTGCACGATGTGTAATAGCAGTTTATCGGTTTGCCCTTATTGTCCTTATTTTCTGACATTTTCATTCTTTTCTCCTTATTTTTAGAAATAAGTTTTGAATTTTTAAAATGATCAACTTTGTCCTTTGCCATACATGCTTACTTTCAAATCTGCAATGTTAAAAATTTTGTCCCTGTTTCCTACAGAGCAGAGGTGGAAGAATTGACAGATAAAGATTTGAAATTTCATTAGGATAGAAAAAGTACAAGATAGTTCAGATAATTTTTGTAAAATGATCTTTATTTTACAAGAAGGCTTTGAATCATAGCTGAAACTCTTCTAAAATAATAATACTTGGATAAAATATTATGGATTCATAATTTAGGTATCTAGAGGAATATTTTAAATAAATTTAAAATAGAAAAGATATTTTGATTAATTAAAAAGAAGAAACTCATTCATCTTTCATTTTCCCTTTAGCACAATTGGATTTTTTCCACAGGTCTTTTATTATTATTATTTTATGAAAAGAAAAAGAAGACTGATACCGAGAAAACAAAAGAGCAACAGAGAGACAGAGAAGAAAGAAAAATAACCCCCGGCAAATACTTAAAATTAGTGATTTGACAATATTCTTTCCCAACATAGAATTTGATATTAAAGGTACCTAAAGGGAATTCACAGAGAAATATTTCACATTGATAAAATATGAAATCCAACAAGGAAGTATGGATGTCCTGAATGTTCAAAATTGATAAAAATACAGGAATATGAAAACAAAGCGATCAGAGTGAGAAACTTCAAAAATTTTCTAGACAGTGAGTAGACTGTGCAAAGGAGAAATAAATAAGGAAACTGCAAGTTGAATCATGCAATTAAGAAGCTTGAGCATTCATAAAAACTAACATCCAAGAGAGATTTTGTATTATTTTCAAACATGTATGAACAATCACAGGAATTGACCTCATATAAGCCATAAAAGCTAGCATGTTAGTCCTCAAACAAACAATTATACAATTATTCTTCTCTGACTACTATGGAATCAAAATAAGGCTTGTATGCTATACTTAAAATATATTTCTAAAAATATTGTTTATAGAGTTTACCAAATTCAAAACTGGAAGCTATTTACAGATCACTGTGATACGACTACAAGTTAAGTACTATGGAAAGTAATCACACCAGTGCTGAGGACAAACTATACAGCTTTAAATACATTTTTAGGAAAGAAAAAAGGTAAAAGTAAATAAGTATTCAGTTCAAGAAACAAATAAAAGAACAAAAACCCTAAAGTCAGTAGATGTCAATATTAGCATGGAGATAAGAAAAAATGAATAAAATAGAAATAGATAATTACAAAAATGCAAATAGCATACTTACCTAATTAAACCAAGAGCCAGTTCTCTGAAAAAAAGAAAATCCAGGAAAAAATAATTAAGGGTGGAGAGGTGAGGGGGGAAGAAATGCAATGCTTGAAAAAAGTGAGGAAGAATTAAAAACATGGTTACTTGAAAAAAATGATTAGAGACTGGTTTCTCAAATATTTTACATATATATTTAGAATTCTAGAGTTTTAGATGAAATGGATAATTTCTAAAAAAATATAAAGTGTCAAAATAGAGTAAAAAGATGTCAAGTTTAAGGAGACAAAAATCATGTAAGATATTTACAAAGTATTCCAGGTTTAATCTGTAATTACGGAAATTGGCACAGTTGGCTTAAAGGGAAAGTTGCACCAAACTGTCAAGTAATGTTATTTATTCATCTAGATGATGGAGAAAGGTAGAAATCTTCTCAGTCCAATATATGATGTTGGCATATTCCTAATCCCCAAACTGAACCAAGAACAAAATTAACTATAAAAAAATGCACATCATGTTAATTCTAATAAAGATGTAAATTTAATCGTGCATTTAAGGAATTACAAGATGGCAAAATGAAGTTTATCCCATTAATCAGTTCCTTTCATTCCCCTAAATTATCTAACCCTTTTAACTACTTTATTAAAACATTTTGTCCAATTCCTATGCCACCTACTCAGTGATTCCTTCCTTTTTGTCAAATAATCCATATGTGTGCTTGTTCTCATGTCATTTTGTTCCATCTGTAAATGGTCAGTGGCAGAACTTACCATTATTTATTATATTTTACGTTATATATATATATATGTATTTGCCTTCCAGCAAATCTGTGTTCTGCTTGAGGATGAAGATATACATTTTATTTGCCTCTGTATCACTTGCAGTACTCAGCGTGGAGCCTTGTATACAGCAGGTGCTTAAGTAATGCCTGCTGCATTCAACTGAATTAAATGTTTGCAAGGGAAATTAAGGAAAATATACTGAAAAATATGTCACAGAAATAAAAAAGAGGACGAGGGAAAGAGTACATGATGACAAGTCTCCGAAGGACGTGAGCCATAGGTTTGCATCCTCAGTGCCTGAAACTTCATAAACGCCTAAGTGAGTAAGTAAATACTATTCAGGAATTAAGATAATTATTTTCTTTTTCTGTCATGGTGTATGAAATATTCACTACAAATAATGACATTGTAGTTTGTGTATATATTTTATTATAAGATTTTTCCCATGGTTCCCTAACAGTATGGAAACGAAGAAGGTGCAACATGTGAAAATGGCTGGAAAATAACATATATTCCTTTAATTTCTGAGTGCCCTTAAAGATGTCTACGAGGGAAAAATGTGTAGGAGTCTCGATACAAAACACATCTGGAGTATCTTGATTTCTCACAAAGAAAATGATTCCTGCTTTTGGTTCCAATCTTTTTTTTTTTGACAAATTTATCGAAGTACAATTTACATTCCATGCCATTACTCCATTTTAAGTGAACAATTAAAAAATGATTTTTAGTAAATTTACCAAGTTGTACAGCTATTCACACAAATCAGTTTTAGAAGATTTTCTTCCCCCTATTAAGTCCCCTAATTCCCATCCCCAAATACATTTCAAGTATGCCCCTGCCCCTCCTATGCTCACCACATCCCTCAGATGCGGGTCTACCCCCCCCCACTCCCAAATCCCTGGTGGACACCATCACCATTTGAGCACCGTAGTGTTAATCAGTCAGTACGAATTTGATGGTGAGTACATGTGGAGCCCATTCTTCTGGTCTTGTGTCACCTCACTTCAAATAATGGGCTCGAGCACAATCTAGGATAATATAAGCAGTGCTAGTTCACTGTTGTTTCTTAAAATTGAGTAGTATTCCATTGTAAACACATACCAAATTTTAATAATCCACTCATGAATTGACGGGCACTTGGGTTGTTTCCATGACCTAGCAATAGTGAATTGTGCTGCCGTAAACATTCAGGTGCAGATGTCTTTATCATAGAATGTCTTGTGCTCTTTTGGGTAGATGCCTAATAATGCTATTGCTGGATCGAATGGTATTTCTATTTTTAGTTCTTTGAGAAATCTCCGAATTCTTTTCCACAGAGGTTGCACTAATTTGCAGTCCCACCAGCAGTGTAAGAGTGTTCCTGTCTCTCCACAACCTCGCCAGCATTTGTTGTTTTGGGATTTTTTTGATAGAGGCCAGTCTCATTGGGGTTAGGTGGTATCTCATTGTGGTTTTGATTTGCATTTCCCTAATGATTAGAGATGACTTCTTCAGGACCCAGTACTGGGTAGGAAACCTAAACTGTAACTGAACCTTATAGAGATTCAGTGGGGATGAGTTTGAGTTAAACCCAAGTTTTTTGGGGTATAGGGGAGAAAGGGCCACACTTCCATGAATTTTTACCT
>CAUYRT010037636.1:0-32790 GCA_963574885.1 Lepilemur ruficaudatus
GGCATGGTGGCGCATGCCTGTAGTCCCAGCTACTCAGGAGGCTGAGGCAGGAGGATCGCTTGAGCCCAGGAGTTTGAGGTTGCTGTGAGCTAGGCTGACGCCACAGCACTCTAGCCTGGGCAACAGAAGGAGACTCTGTCTCAAAAAAAAATAGCACCATTCCTGTCCTCACAGTGGGGCTATGCCACAAGGGCTCCCCCTGCACTCTCTGCAACCTCCCATTCATTTGCACACTACTATAAAGCATTTATTGAGCACCTACTATGTGCAGGCTCTGCTGTAGACACAAGAGAGGCAGCACTAAATAAGAAAGCCCAGGTCTGTCCCTCACGGCATTAACTTCCCAGAGGGGAAGACAGATGAACAGATGAACAAATAAGGTAGGGTAACTTCAGATCTCGGTAAGTGAAGACAGGACAGATGATGAGAGTGATGGGGGTGGGGGTGGGGAAAGTGATTGGGACGGGGTGGTCCAGAGAGGCCTCTGGGTGGGGTGATGCTAACTTGGGGGGAGGACCCACGTGATCCAGCCACAGTGAAAGATGAGCATTCCAAGGCAGGGAACAGCAGCGGGAAGGGGAAAGAACTGAGGCAGGAGAGCTGGTGGGAGTGGGATCCGGCCCCATGTGGGCCAGGTAAGTTTCTGCACATGGTCCTGCCTGCCCTTCTTCGATAAAGACTGAGTTTGAAATGTCTTGCTTTCTACCTCAGAGAGGCTAAAGGTACAAGGAGAGCCTGAAACTGCTCCCCACTCATAAATGAACCTTCACCAAACTTTCTTGCCCAGAAGCACTGAAGCAAGCCAAGTCCCAGCAAGCGGCGGACACATCTGGCGCCACCATAGTCTGTAGCATCTAAACCAACCTTGAGAACGCGGAAGTTTTTTAAATTCTGTGTCTTTACCTGGACCTTTCTTGAGAGAGTCTAGAACCATTCCACTCAAAGCTGAGAAGGAAGAGGAGCAAAGAATATTTGCTCTTTAATTGAGGCTGAATCTAGTTGTATCTTTCTCATCTGAGATACCGTACCACCCATGCCCATCAACACAGAGGAAGTCGTAGAGTTAGAAGACAGCAGAGTGAAGATCTAGATGCGTGTTACTCACAAATGGTAAAGTCTAAATTATTAAAAATCTAGGCTATTCAGAAAAAAAATGTTAGGAAAGAAAAAAAAAAAGTAATGGATTATTCTAGATTAACGACAACCGAGCCCTGACAGACAACACAATGTGTCATCCTAGAATGAATTCTGGATTGGAAAAACAAACAAACACACAAATAAGTAACAACATCCAAAAAAGCTAAAAAGAATATTTTTGGAAAATGTGAATGTGGACTGAATATTAGAATGGCATTATTGAATCAATGCCAAATGTTCCTGGGTATGATAAGGAGACGTGGTTCCGTAGGAGACGGTCTGTGTTCTCAGGACACACGTGATGAAATATTTAGGGGTGAAATGTCATTCTATCTGCCCTTTATTTTCAAACGTTTAACAACAGTAAAAGCAAAGTGTGTCCCTATGTCTCAATATACACAGACAGATGAACACAAACATGACAAAGTGCCACAGACCAGTGAATCTAGGTGAAGGATATGCAGGGTTTACTGAATTTTTTTTTTCAATTTTTCCAATGGTTTGAAAAATTTCAAAGTACATAGCTGGGGACAAAATTCTAGGGAAGCTAAGATATTTACACATAGTCTGTATAAGAGAGGATATCCTGGGTCACTCAGGCATAAACTCCACTAGTGACATTTATTATTATTATTGTCATAATAAATAACATTTAATTCCTATTAGCAGGCTCCCCATTCACTAATTGTTTCATTTCTTTCATGTTCTAGTTAAAATTTTTAAAAGGTGTAGCAAGGTAGAAAACACCAATCTTGAGCTTCACTTTCTCCATGTCTGAGTAAATTTTTTATGTGGTGGCCATTTAAACTTTCTAAATAGTGAATCTTTTTTGATCCATGAAACAGACTTGAAGTCTGTAAGCAAGTTCCTGCTTCACTCACACGATACACAGGTTAACGTGCAACAGCACCCAGAGTACCCACTGTGGACTTAGCGTGGGAGGCTGAAGCCAAGGGCCGGGCTCTGCCACTGCGAAGCCAGCACAGACATCACTCAGGACAGCTGCGAACAACGTGGGTGTCTTCAGGATCCAGAGAAAGAAGAGATCAGGGTGGGCTAGGGCAGAGACCCACATCTTGCTTAAGAAGTTTGTTGGATGGTGAATGGACACACAGTGATGGGTTGTGGCGTCAGCCACGTTTGCCGATTTCTACTACAAAGTCATTTTCACCCATCTCAGACTCAAATGGGCAAGAAGCTCTGCAGGACATCTGTATCCCACACTCAAACTCACGTCACTAGCATTCATCCCGTGCCTGCCTTAGACGCTCAGAACTAAAGCCAGCCGCCGTCCTGAGCCGTCCTGGGCTGCTGCCCTCGTTCCCGCCCATCCACGCGCCCCCCTCGCTCACCTTGGGCGCGCCATCCATGGCTCCCGTTCCTTTCACGCCGGGCATGTGAAACGGCTCCCCCGAGCTCTACGGCTAATATCTCCGGCTTCAGGGGAGGATTATGCAATGTCACTGCCTGCTTCTGGCTGGTTCGCAGAAACTGAATTCTATGGAGCTATTTGGCAACACATGGGAAATTGTCAAAAAGATTCTCCCAGCAGGCAGACTTTCTGGAAAGCACGACAAGAGTAATACGACAGGGGTGAAGGAGGAGGGAACCAGAAATACAGGCCTCGCTCACCCCTCAGTGCCTGACGTCTCACTGTGGCTGCAAGTACAGATTGTCACTCGTTTGCTGTGTGAAACCACAAAAGAAGAAGAAAAAAACACCCTTCTGCTTTAGGGTGAAGTTCCTACTTTGAAGAGTTCGGTGTACGAACACACAGCATTCTTGTCCCTTGGGCACTGTGGGACAACTCCCGCTGAACAGACCAAGCACATTTCCCTGATGAGAGGCCACTTGGCCAAATTTCTGATAGCGGTCAGCGTTTCTTCCTTCCTGCTCCCGAAAACTGGCCTTATGACAGCCAGGATAAAACGAGCAAGCCAAATGCCTTAAAGGACACGGGCCGCACTCCACCTATCCCTCTCATTTACACACTTTCCCTGCTCTGAACTGCACACACCTCCTGGTCTTTGTTCACAGTTCCTATGGTTAACATCTTCTGAGTGCCGGCTCTGCACCCAGGGCCACGCTGAGCACCACACTCGTGTTACTGTCTGAAATCTGAGAAACTGATCCTTTGTAGTATATCTGAAACCACCACAAGCTCATGCCGTTCATCGTCACTTGCCAGCTCTTTTTACCTTTCCTAAATTCAGACCCAACATCTAGGGAGAAATTACAGTGTAGCAGACTCTGTAAAGTTTGCATTTTAATTTCATTTAGATGAAATAGTACCTATTCTTCCAACCCTGGCTCAAGTTCTGTCCCCAGCCAGCTCTGTCTCCTATCATGTCCCTCTTCTTGCCATTACAACACTTACTTACCGTAAGTGTTGTTACCGTCTTACCGTCTCTTGTCCCATGAGTAGTCCCTGTAAATTTGAGCAAGAGTACATATTTACGGATTGAAATAGCTGGCTGATTTCTGGCTGAGATAATCACTATTTTAAAATGATATCATTGCTGGGAATTAATGTTGAGGCCCAAGTGGCTGATGTGCTGCAGGGGGCAGCAGATGACAGGGAGGGGACAATGACTGCACAGAACGAATACAAACTGACTTAGCAACAAGTTCAAAGTGGTCATCCACCGAGAGGAGGACAGAGATGGGAGAAGGAGAAGTGCTCGGGAAGGCTTCATGAGAAGGCAAGATAGGGAAGGGCCAGGGCCAAGGCAGCACACAGGCAGAGCTTGTTCCTGGCTGCGACATCAAGAACATGTAAGAAAAAAAAGGGATGGGAATTAGCAAGTTCCGTTAAGCAGATTCATAGGGAAGAGCAAGGAGTCACCGAGGCTGAGGTTATGAGTGACGTCCTATAATCTTTTTTTTTTTTTTTTTTAGATAGGCTCTGTCACCCAGGTTGTAGTGCAGTGATGTCATCATAGCTCATAACAACGTCAAACTCCTGGGCTCAAGTGATCCTCCTGCCTCGGCCTCCCGAGTAGCTGGGACGACAGGTGTGTACCACCACACCAGGCTAACTTTTTTATTTTTGGTAGAGATGGGGTCTCGCTCTTGCTCAGGTTGGTTATCCTATAGTCCAGACGTGACAAATCATTCAAATGGCATATTGTAATGCATGTAGCTAGTGGTATTTGTAAGGCCACTTACAGATGATTTCCGTGTTGCTAAGTTTTTCCTA
Organism: Lepilemur ruficaudatus; assembly: GCA_963574885.1. Taxonomy (NCBI): domain Eukaryota; kingdom Metazoa; phylum Chordata; class Mammalia; order Primates; family Lepilemuridae; genus Lepilemur; species Lepilemur ruficaudatus. The sequence goes on from CAUYRT010037636.1 coordinate 4,337, forward strand.
AGTGTGTCTCTTCATTCTGCTGTCTCCTAACTCTACTATTAATACTTCCTCTGTGTTGGTGGGCACGGGCGATGTGGTGTCTCAGATGCGGAAGACACAACTACATCATCAAGCCAAAACTTGAGGCTCATGTTGCTACGGTGGGAATCTGTTAGACCTAAATTCCATCCTTCCAGTTTTATATACCCATAAGAAAAAAGTTTTAAACAGGGCAGAGTTTAAATATTCCTTTCCTGCAAGTCATTATTTTCTAAAACAAGAATCAATATCCTTTACACTTGGGGGGGTCAAAATAAAATCTAGAAATCTAGCTAATATACCTAGAAATCATGGAATTTAAAATAAAAAAGTGCAAAACAGAAACTCATCACTTATTTGGAAAATACAAGGAAGACAGCAGAAAATAAGAGCCTAGATCAGAGCGGCAGGGCAAGGTTCGGAGGGAATGACAGAGTCGTTAGAATAACGGGGCTGGCAGAAGGGCTCTTCCTGTTTTTCAATACCCTAGAAAAGCCCCATGGAACACACCTTTTTTTTTTTTTTTTTTATGGGCCCAGAAACTATTGTGTAATAATAACTCTTAATGGAAGGCTGTCTGAGCAGGGACTTTGTCTGTATGCGTCTCTATTTCCCCAGCACTCAGAGCAGTGCTGGGCACATAGTAGTTAGAAAATTTTTTGGATAAATGAATGAATTGAATGAATTTTGGTTTTAGGTTGGTTACCAACCAGCCTGTGCAAAATACCAATAGTTGATATTTACTACATTATAACAATGCTTGCTAGGTACAGAAATCTTCTGTTCTTGCCCCGTCAGCATTCCTTTCCCCTTCTTGTGGAAAAAGTCCTTTCAGTATCTGGCAAAGATGCTGTCACAAAACAAACAAACAAACAACAAAAAACCACACAAACAACAACAAAAAAACAAAAGTGGAGAGACTTACAAAACACATGAAATCACAATGTATAAAGTCTATTTGGGTCCTAATTCAGAACAAACAAATCGTTTATAAGGAAATTTGAACACTGACTAGATATGTGACGATATTAAGTAATTGACGTTAATGTTTGTAGGTGTAATGACGTTGATTGTTTTTAAAAGTCTCTAGCTTTCAGAGATGTATACTGAAATGTTTATAGATAAAATATATGAGATTTGCTTCAAAATAATTCAAGAAAGGGACAGTGGAGGGAGGTATAGGTAAAACAAGATTGGCCATGAGTTGAAAGCTGGGGAATCTGTGTGATACATTGCGTGCAGAAATTTTAAAAGAGTTTTTTTTTTTTTAACAGCTTTATAAAGATATAATTCTGGTACCATAAAATTTACCCTTTTAAAAAGTGTTACAATTCTGTGGTTTTGAGTATTTTCAGAGTTGCACACCTCTATCCAACTGCAAAACCTTTTCATTGCCCCAAAGTGAAACCCCAACCCCATAAGCAGACACTCCTCATTCCCCTTTTCCCCAACCCCAGCAACCAGTTTCTGTTGTATTTTTGACCTTTATACACATTTGAAATTATCTAAAATAAAAAGTAAAAGAAAGGAAAAATGGAAAAACTTGCTCAAGGTTACACAGTGAAGTAATAGAGGCAGTGTTTGAACCCAAGACTCTTGGAAAAGAAAGACTTCACACCGACTCACGTTTAGACGGTTCCCATCACCTTGGCGAGCGCCTGGCACTGATTCTTCCCGTGTTGAAGGACTGGGCTGAAGTTCATGATACAGATTAGAATGCTGTGATTTGCATGACTTTTTTCCCTAGGGATAACGACCTAGACCGGACAACAAAAATGAGATACAAAAGTAACAGGCTTTGGCCCTGAAATTAAGTAGATAAACTCCTACAGTGATACATAGTATAGTGTTTTGTGAATAAGGGGCCTGATTTCTCAGTCTGGTATTTGATCCTTCTATGAGTTTTATGAATGAAAAGTGAGGCGTTTTGCTGCAACCCATTCATATCTTGAGGCAAATGATGTGCACAAACATTGCAAGAGCATTTTATTCTAGGAAATTGGGTGCTTTCGTAATATCCGGTTGTCTGAAGGTTGAAATAGTTAGAATTCAAGAGAACCAAATTTGGGAGACTCCAGTTAGGTAATCTTTTCTTTTTTTAAATTTTTATTTCAGGATACTATGAGGGTACAAACATTTTGGTTACATTTTATGTCTTTGCCTCACCCAAGCAAGGGTTAGAGGCATGCCCTTCCCCTCTACAACGCTCACCCCGTCCATTAGTTGTGAATTTACCCCCCCCAACCGCCTAATCCCGGGAGACTATTACTACCGTGTGAGGACCATAGTGTTGATCAGTCAGTGCCAATTTGATGGCGAGTACATGTGGAGCCCATTCTTCCGATCTTGTGATACCTCACTTTGGATAATGGGCTCAAGTTCTATCCAGGAAAATATGAGATGCTAGATCACTGTCGTTTCTTATTATTGAGTAATATTTCATTGTATACATATACCAAATTTTATTAATCCACTCATGAATTGACAGGCACTTAGGTTGTTTCCACATCCTTGCAATAGTGAATTGTGCTGCCATAAACATTCAGGTGCAGATGTCTTTATTATAGAATGTCTTTTACTCTTTTGGGTAGATGCCTAATAGTTCTATTGCTGGATCGAATGGTATTTCTATTTTTAGCTCTTTGAGGAATCTCCAAATTCTTTTCCACAGAGGTTGTGCTAATTTGAAGTCCCACCAGCAGGGTAAGACTATTCCTGTCTTTCCACATCCTCACCAGAATTTGTTGTTTTGGGATTTTTTGATAGAGGCCAATTTCACTGGGCTTAGGTGATATCTCATTGTGGTTTTGATTTGCATTTCTCTAATGATTAGAGATGTTGAGCATTTTTTTAATGTTTGCTGGCCATTATTCTGTCTTCTTTGGAAAAGTTTCTGTTCATGTTCTTTGCCTATTTATTGATGGGGTTGTTTGATTTTTTCTTGTTAATTCTTTTGAGTTCTAGGTAGATTCTTGTTATCAGCCCTTTATCGGATGTGTAGAGAGCAAATATTTTCTCCCATTCTGTAGGCTGTCTATTTGCTCTAATGATAGTTTCCTTGGCTGGGCAAAAGCTTTTTAATTTGATCAGATCCCATTTATTTATTTTTGTTGCTGCTGTGATTTCTTTGTGGGGTCTTCTTCAAAAATTCTTTGCCTAGGCTGATGTCTCAAAGGGTCTTCTCAATATCTTCCTCTAGAATTCTTAAGAGAGTCTTTTCCCCAGTGTATATTTTTGTCTGTTTTGTCACAGATTAGATTACGATATGCAGATGGTTTCAACTCTGGATTCTCAGTCCTGTTCCAAAGGTCTATATCTCTGTTGTGCCAGTACTATGATGTTTTAGTTCCTATAGCCCTGTTCTACAGCTTGAAGTTCGGTAGACTGATACTTCCCAGTTTGTTCTTTTTGCTTAAGATTGAAAAGCATAGACTTTGAAGTGAGAAAGACGCGATTCTTTTCCCAAATCTACCACTTAATCTCTGAGTCTATTTCCTTAGGTGTTAATATACCCATTTTACAATATTGGTCACAGGATTAAATGAGATAATGTTTCTTAGCACAGCCTTGGTAAATACTCAGTAAATGCTACTTGCCCTGAGGCTTTTATTCAAACCTCACAGATTTGTATGCACTCAGTCTGTGATAGCTATTATTATTTCTACTGACACTAGTAAATAAATATTTATTGAGAACCTGTCCCATACTGAAGATATGGTCTTTGATTTCAAGGAGTTTAGTCTCATAGGCTGCACAGACAAGTAAACACTCATTTATAATGTCATAAGTACTACAACACAGTGTTATGACCACAACGGCATTGGGGTCATAGAAGTGGGTGAAATAATGTTAGAGTTAGGGATGAAGTTGATCTAGGCAAAGAAGTAGCACCACTGTGAGCAAGTGCTTGAATACAATCAAAGAATCTAAGAATCAGTTCCCATTTGGCTAAAGCATATAATGGGAAGGAGCAAAAGTTACAATGGGGAGCTAGTGAGGTAAACTATGACCAGATTGTGAAGACCTGGTAAACCGCTAGGGAATTTAGAGTCATTATTATAAAATAATTTGGGGAGCCACTGAAGGAGGGAGGGCCATGATTTGCTTTGCATTTCCAAAAGATTATTCTGTGGATTAAGGAATGGAGAGAGATTAGCCATTTTGTTTTGGGATGGGAAAGATTGTTTTCTCACACTTTACTTCGTTTATTGAGACCAAGAGACCTATTTTCAGTGATGGTCGAATGGAACTTTGTAGATTGGTGGAATGGAATGTAAAATTGGAAAGGCACCACAGACCTATTAACTTGGTTACCGTGGGGGTAAATGGATGCATAAAATAAGCATGTTTGAGGAAAGTGACATATATAAACTTTTTTGTTTATATATAAACATTATTTGAATGTGCCTGCCTTTTTTTTTTTTTTTTTTTTTGAGACAGAGTCTCACTCTGTTTCCTGGACTAGAATGCCGTGGTGTCAGCCTAGCTCACAGCAACCTCACACTCCTGGGCTCAAGCAATCCTTCTGCCTCAGCCTCCCGAGTAGCTGGGACTACAGGCACACGCCACTATGCCCGGCTAATTTTTTCTATATATTTTTAGTTGTCTAGCTAATTTCTTTCTATTTTTAGTAGAGACAGGGTCTGGCTCTTGCTCAGGCTGGTCTCAAAATCCTGAGCTCAAACGATCCACCTGCCTCGGCCTCCCAGAGTGAGGCATGAGCCACCTTGCCCAGCCAATGTGCCTGCTTTTGCAACAAACATTCTTCTGGTACTATGTTGCAAACTAGTTAGACAAGTTTAGACAGTTCCATAGAAATGTCTTGAAAATTTTCCACTGTGTTGTCTTAACTGGTTAAAATGCTAATAATACCTCTTATCTGAAAGCCTTAAAAACGTATTTTGTGAAACAAAACAAAATAAAACCCCCACACATCCTGTTATTAAATTCTCTGGGCAGGGATTGGCAAACTTTTTCTGCAAAGGGCCAGATAGTAAATATTAGTATTTTAGACTTTGAGTGCTTCATAAGGTTTTAGGCTCTTTACCACCACTTGTGGAAACTATTCTTAGCTCAAAGGCTATATAGAAATAGGTACAAGCCATAGTTTGCCAACTTCCCTACAGTGTTATAGTTTTATTATTTTCTACTATTTGATAAACTTTGTTTCTTAGTGGATTCTTAGAAAACAGATTGCTAGCTAATGATTTCTCATGTTCTGTTTATATTAACAGTTCAGAAAATCAACTATTATCTTTTCTTCTGTCAAATCTCTTTTGATTTTTAAGGTGAAGAAATTTCAGTTCAAATGGGTGACTATAACATATTAGTGACAGAGCCAGGACCAGAACTTGTTTTCTGATTTTTGGTTTAATACTATTCCTATTATACAGTTGGCCCTCCGTAGCTATGGGTTCTGAATCTTTGGAGTCAACCAACAACAGATCAAAAATATTTGAAAAAAATAAACCAAATAATACAATAATAAAAATAATACAAATAAAAAACTAATATAAGATAACTATTTACATAGCATTTATATTGTGTTAGGTATTATAAGTAATCTACAGGTGACTTAAAGTATATGGGAGGATGTGCATTGTTTCTATGTAAATACTATGCCATTTTATTTCAGGGACTTGAGCATGTATGGATTTAGGTATACTGAGGGATGACTACTGTGATAGCATTGTGATAAAAATTTGTGTGACAGAATTTCTAAGCCCAACCTTGTAGCCCAGGTATTTTAAATGTTGTTCTTTTGGTAATTCAAATATGGCAAAAACAATTTTGATAGCCTCCTAAAGCTGTAAGAGGATTTGTAGAATTATTAGATTTGAATTTTATTATCTTTTTAAATGGGATTAAGAGTAGTGAAGTAGCTTGAAGACAAGCAGCAGGAAGGAGAAGGGAAAGTAAGTAATTTGAAGAAGCCAATTTAATTCTTCCCTTGTTCTTTTTTAGGTACCTTTGAAACAGGGCAGGAGTCTTATGGATTGGATTCGACTGACCAAAAGTGGAAAGGATTTAACAGGATTAAAAGGCAGGTTAATTGAAGTAACTGAAGAAGAGCTTAAAAAACACAACAGAAAAGATGATTGTTGGATATGTATAAGAGGTAGGTGATATTTACTAAATATTTAAAAAAATTTCACCTGGGTTTTCCAGCCATAAGGCTGTATAGCTCCATAGTCATGTTATTTGATTCATAATTAGATAACAAAAATAGGCCTTGTACTGGATAATAAATTATATAATTCTGACTTGGAACAGTACTTCTTACTTAAGTAACCATTACATTCTGATGCAGGAAACAGTGAACTTCTGAAATGAAAAGTTTTTTTCTAGTGTCCTTGTGTTGCATTCCTTTTGAAAGGAAGCAAGTGTTTGCTAGGCAATGTAGTACAGTAAAGTTGTTCAGTAATACCCAGTTTCTATAGAGTAACTTTCTACCTAAGTACCTTGCAACAGAATTCTGTTGGAAAAAATGTCTCTGAGAATCCAAAGTAAACCTAAAAGTCTTGCATTAAAGCCATAAGTTCAGTTCTCATAACAATTTTTTGTTATGTAATGTATGTTTTTAGCAGTATTAGTTACCTGATATTTTTGAGCTTATGGTAAATAAGAAAGCTCCAAATTAGAGATTGATGTGTTGGAGGAGGTGTGCAGACAGACAAGAGAGTAGCTGATAGAAGCAGACCTCATGGTAGCAAACAACCTGGCATCTAGAAGGGCGGCAATTATAATAAAATGAAAGACATGGAATGTAAATGAGCCTCCATACTGATGTTCTTGAGTCATTTGGATGTGTTTAAATATGTCTGTTGTCATCTGTTTGAAGAGGAAGGGAAATGTATCATTTTTGTTCTTACCACAATTGTAATTGTATCATTGTGTAATTTTAGTTTGTTGTCAGTGATCCTGATTACACTATAACCTGTATGAGGACAGGGACCATGTCGATCTTGCTGCTCTGTCCTTGGAGCCTGGCACATAGAGAACTTTGATATGTGTTTGTTTGATGAATGTTAACACTTATTATTAAGAAGTTTAGTTACTTAGAAAGAGGTGTGTGGTGATTATCCCAGTGGATCAGTGATATGATCAACAGAAAGACACCAAGAAATGCTGTATTAGTTTTCCGTGGATGCGTAACAAAGTACCACTAACTTGAGTGGCTCAAACAACAGAAATTTATTATTTCACAATTCTAAAGGCTAGAAGTCTGAGATCAAGGTGTTGGCAGGGTTGTTTCCTTCTGAGGACTCTGAGGAAGGATCTGTTCCGTGCCTCTCACCTAGCTTCTGGTGGTTTGCTAGTAGTCTTTGGCATCCCCTGGCTTGTAGAGCATCACACCAATATCTGTTTTCATCTTCACATGGCATTCTCCCTGTGTGCCATATGAAGATTTTTTTGTCCGTATAAAAACAGCCAAATTTCCTGTTTTTATATGGACACTAGTCATATTGGCTTAGGGACCTACCTTACTCTAGCATGACCTCATCTCATTTTACATCTACAACAACCCTATATCCAAATAAGATCACATTCTGAGCTACTGTGGGTAGGACTTACACCTTCAGTTTTGAGGGGGACACAATTCAACCTTTAACAGACACAATTAGAGGGTGAAATTTTTAATGGCAAAAGATATGGAAACTTCTGGCATGTGATGACATAGCTTGCTTCAAGATAGAACAGCTGCTCAACTCCACAAAGTTCTTCAGGAACAAATAAACATGGATAGTACCAGGAATCTAGAATGAGGATTTTGCCAAGTGCAAAAAGCTCCTTTTGCCTTTTTGTAGGTTTTTTTTTTTTTTTTTAATATCCTCCTTATCATCCCCTCATGCCGTCTACCTTTTACTAGGTACAAGTAACCAGTACAAAATGACCTTTCATTGTAACTGAGTGCTTTCTGCTAGGCTGGGTGAAGTCAAGGTCAGTTTCCCAAGAGCATCGCTCAGCTGGCCCAGACTGCAGGCATGCCTGAGCTCTGTTTCTGCAGTAGGAAGCCACTTCTGCAGAAAACTTGATTACATGAAACCTTCATATCCTAGTGAAATTAGATAAATGAGGCATTTTTAGAGTAGAGTCATCATAATAAAGTTATACTTTTATTATTCATTTGATGCATTGATGGGGATAGGGATTGGATTGCTGTGTTTGAAAAGTAACATTGGCTGAATATCCCTTATTGGAAATGCTTGGGATCAGAAGTGTTTTGGATTGCAGACTTTTTCAGATTTTGGAATATATGCTTAACAGTTGACCGTCCCAAATCTGAAAATCCAAAATTTGAAATGCTCGGATGAGCATTTTCTTTGTATCATGTTGGCATTCAAAAATTTTCAGATTTTAGATCATTTTGGATTTTTGATTTGAGGTGCTCTACCTGTACACTGCTCCCAGTTATATATATCCTATAATGATTTAATGTATTGTACCTCTTCTGGTTAAGGTTGTTGATTTAATCATGAATTTTAAGAAAGTTTCTATTGGGGAATGTGTTCTAATCTATCAACAGTGAGAATTTTCTCCCTTTGCAAAAATAAGATGCTTCTTTTTTTTTTCTTTTTGACAGATTTTTTTTTTTTAATCAAGAAACACTCAGTTTAGACCCTGTCTTTGGAGCGAGGATAAAGGCATGTTAGCATGCTGAGTGAAGTGCCATAAGAAGGCTACAAAGAAAGTGATAGCAGATTTAAGGAGGGTGTTAGGGTTGTTAGGAAAATCTGGGGTGCTTTTTTGATGGTTATAAGCCTTGAAGCAATGGACTACATTTCAACAGGAACTGAAGAAGTACATCCAAGTGGAAAGGCCTAAACAAAGGTGCAAACACAGAAAAGCTTGAGGTGTTTTGGAGCTTAGGTCAACCATGGAGAATAAGAAAGATGTCTGGAAGGGTATGTTAGGTCAGACTGTGGATGAGCTTCAAAGCCAGACTGAGAAATGTGTTCATTTAAATGCAGTGTGAGCTATTGAAGGGATTTGGATGTGGGGAAAGTATGATCAGAGTATGTCTTGGAAAGATTAATCTGGTGGTAGGTGTAGTAAATTGAAATGGGGCAAGGAAAGCATTTAGCTCACTACAGAAATTCAGATGGTAATAGGAAGTGAACCAGGATGACAGTAGGATGAGTGAGAAAAACAGATTACTGGTAACTTCTAACATGATCCTAAATGAAACTAAAATAAAATATTCATGCATGACTAAGTGTAATTGTCTTTTTCTTCATAGCTCTTCTAAATTAAAATATTACTGATAGTTTCTTTAGCCTTGAAGGTCGGAGATAACGTTTGGACCTAATTTTTACTCAAAACTGTACTATAGAGAAACATGGTATGATTGTGTCATTCTTTTCCCCTTTTTTAAGTATTAAATTCTTCATTTTATAACAATTGCCGCATTTTTAGATCAGGTCTGAATTCGGCTGATCAGGATGAGGGAGACTCAATGAATCTCTTCAAGAAATCTTAGAAAATATACAATTTGGTATGGGTTTTTATGGCTAATATTAGGGTCTGTTTTTTCTTTTTGAGTGTGTAACAACATTTGTGCTTCATGTTCAGTATGCTTAGCCTGGTCATGTACCTATATATGATGGTAAAATAACAGGATACCTTCCTGATTCGATGGTAGCAGGCTGTAAAATGTATAAACTGCAAAATATAGGTAGGCATTGGTCTGGAATGATTTCTAAGACAGGTATATGGAGTTCCTAATTCGTTCATTTAATTTTCACAGTTTTATATAAAATATGTAATTACTGTAATGGAGTAGTAAATTGGAATGTTGAAGGAATGTGCTGGGGGAATGGATATTTCTTTTTAAAAAACTTTGTTGAATTTACCATTAACCCTGCTTTTGTAATTTTCTCCCTTATTGCTGTTTGTCCTTTTTTCAAGAATTAAAGATAATTTACAAACTTGTGAAGGTTTGAGCAAACATCTAAATCCCTCATCTATGAGAGCTCAGTAGAGCCTAGATCAGACTGTTTTTACTATAGTATGATATGTTTTATTGTAGTAAGTGGTAAGTTGTGAAGTCATCATTTGGCAGCATGGGATAGTCTTTTTAATCTTTGTGAGGGTGAGGAAAGTGTGGCCTGATATTCAGTAACAGTCATTTGAATAAATGATGTTTCAAAAAAGTTGATTTCAAAGGACTGGTGTCTCTGTTATAAATTTAGCAGATTAGGTCCTCTAAATGGGATTTAATGGATTTTGATTTCATTTATAATTTAGAAATGAACACACTTTGATTTCTCCTAATGTTAATTGCCATATACTAGTAAATTGAAGAGACCTGCTTAGGGACACTGAAAAAGTGACTTCTTTTTTTTTTTTTTAGCCAAATGGTGCTTTTATTATGCTGTACATCTAGTGATGGACTTCTGCCTGGCTATAGTGCTTTTCTTTTCTTTTTCTTTTTTTCTTTTCCCTTTATTGTTTCAGAGTATTATGGGGGTACAAATGCTTTGGTTACATAAATTGCTTTTGCATTGCCCATGTCAGAACTACAAGCATGCCCATCCCCCAGACAGCACACTGCATTCTTTAGGTGTGGATTTACCTATCCCCTCCTACCACTCCTCACCTGCCTGATGCCCTATGAGTGTTATTTCCCATATGTGCACATTAGTGTTGAGCAATTAGTACCCATTTAATGATGAGTACATGTGGTGCTTGTTTTTCCATTCTTGTGATACTTCACTTAGAAAAATGGGCTTCGTCTCCATCCAGGATAATGCAATAGGAGCATAAGTGACAATTGCAAAGATGTGGAAACAACCCAAGTGCCCATAGATAACATGAGTAGATTAATAAAATGTGGTATATGTATACCATGGAGTATTACACAGCCATAAAAAAGTGGTGTTTGCAGCAACTTTATGGAACACAATTGCCATGACTAACAAGCATCAGCTGTGTTTCTTTAGACTATCTTTGATTTATAGTGCAGTAATGATAAAGTAATGTAAGTTTTATATTTTTTAGGTTAGATTCAAACCCACCAAAAATAGAGCTGATTTTTCCAACAGTAAGTTCTTTTCTCTAGGGTTCCCTAGCTCCCTGCTTCAATTCTGTTTTGAGAAACTGAAGTATTATTTATTTCTATCAGAAACTTTTTCTATCTGAAAATTTCTTGTAGGAGCAGTTTTTCAAATTTGGAACTAAGGTTTTAATTTAAACCAATGTACTATGAAAACAATGTAGTATCTAAACAATAATGTAGTATTGCAGTTAGTGCAACTATTCTGTAGATTGTCTATGTACTATCCTTATTACTTTCTTCTTGACAGCACATTTTTGAATAACTGTCTTCTGCTGGCACTCAGGGAATACAAACCAACATTTTTTAGAGATATGTTTCTCTTCATTCATTCACTTCTAACCTAACCCATAGATTTTTCAGGTTGCCTATTCTAGTCTGTAAATGCAAATAATCTTGTCTTTGTTTATTTTATCAGTTCTTCGGTCTTACTGACATCTAAGATTATTTGCTTTCTCTTACTTTCATCCTATCTTTATCTCCTAAACCAGGGGTCCCCAACCTATGGTGAGTTGTATAATTATCTCATTATTTATTACAATGTAATACTAATAGAAGTAATGTGCACAATAAATGTAATGTACTTGAATCATCCCCAAACCATACCCCCTCCCCGGTCCATAGAAAAATTGTCTTCCATGATAACAGTCCCTGGTGCCAAAAAGCTTGGGGACCATTGCCCTAAACTAGCATTTGCTTTCCTTTCCTTTCCTTTGTTTTTTTTTTACCTTTTCCTCTCTGTGTATCTTTCTCCCATTAATTAAAAATCCAGTAGAGGGAAAAACCTGATGGTTTGGGGAGGCTTCATCTAATCCTCAGGTGTTTTCTTTGGTTGACACAGAGCTTTACAAACTTCAGATAATGTTTTGAAATTTTCTTTGTGGGAAAGTTTTTTTTAATTACATATTACATTTTTAAAAAGGATATAGGGTTATTTAAATTTTCTCTTGTTTTTGTGTCAGTTTTAATAGGTTATGTCTTTTAGTGAATTTATTAATTTCATCTGAGTTATTGAATATATTGGCATGAAGTTACTTAGAATATTCTCTTATTCTTTAATATTTTTAGGTTCTATGATATGCTCTTTACCCTCTTTCATTTCGGTTGTTGCTAATTTTTGGTTTCTTTCTTTCCTTTTTTTCCTGATCAGTCTTATGAGTAATTTATCAATTTTACTAACTTTTTAAAGAAAGTAAATTTTGGTTTTAATTTTCTCTGTTGCTTGTTTGTTTTCTGTTTCATTGATTTCTACTCTTATCTTTATTAAGGAGGTAGCTGTTTTAAGATTTTTTTTCTTCTAACATTGGCATCAATATATTTATGGGGATAATTTGCAGTAATGCTCATTATACTCTTGGTTAATGCCTGAATTACTGGGTAATGGCAAATTCAGTATTGTGATTTTTATTACATTAATGTTTTGGTTCTTGCCATTATCTTTTAGCCAGAGATTTTTGCACATTTGGACTTATTACCCAGTCACATAATTCTCAGATTTTAAATTAAAACCACTTATATGGTTCAATATTTTTAATAGGAAGTGTTTTCTGTTTTTAAATACCTTAGCAGGGTTCATAATGTGTCAGGTATGTGCTGTGTGCTTAAGTGTTAATTTTCACAACAGACCTGTGAGGTGTGTATGCCACTTCACAGATTAGGGCACTGAAGCTGAGAAAGTGTGTTAGGGATTCATGGATATAAGCAATAGAAACCTAGCCTAACCGGGTTTAAGCAGAAAGCAAAAACTGACTAAAAAGTTACAGGTGAGGATCGATGCAGATGCAGGGGTTCAGATCATATCCGCAGGAGCTGCTTTCACAATGTCTTTTGGTTTCCCTTCTGAGAGTGCCCCATTTTAGGATTAACTCTTCCTTCATAGCACCAAGATGACATAGGAATTCCAACCCTAGTAATTTTCCAGTTTTGTTTATCTAATAGCTAAAATGAAAGTCTTAGAATTGACTCTGATTGGCATAGTTTTTGATTATGCTCCCATTGCTGGAGTAATAATTCTATTTAGGGGAAAATGCTGTATTTATTCACCTAAACCTAGGTCAGACACTTTGTCTTGTTGCTTAGAGTGAGGTCAAACTGAGGCATACATGACTGACAGGAGAGAGTGGCTCCCTGAACAAAAATGATGCTGTTGCTGGAAGGGAAGTAGATGCTGGGTAGGGAAAACATTAATGCCCGCTGCATTAATGGAAAGTAGTGTAACTTCCCGGACATAGTTGACGAGAATGGAGCCACTGTTTTAACCTAGGCAGCCTGATTCTAAGCTTTTTATGCTTAAATTATTACCCTGGACTTCCTTCTCTTTTACGATATTTAACTCTAGAGTTAATCCTAATTTAGCATTTGTATTTCTCACTTTGAGTGACATATATAAATTCATTCATTAAGAAATTACCATGGGATGTCTGTTAACTTGTAACTGTTCTCTTGTGTTAATTAACATTGCTAATTAAGAATCATATAGGATGTCCTTCTGAGACAGTTTTTGTCTCTAGTAATTTAATAAAGCATAGTTGTTGCTTTTTTTTGGGTGACTGTGTAGTTGTCATTCATAAAAAATAGAGAAGAGAGGTTTTAACTTTATTGGTTCCTTTATTAATCAGTATTTCTCAAGGGTCTGCTGTGTGTCATGAGCTATGCCAGGTTCTAAGGGATAACATGGAAATTTAAAACAGAGAGGGCCTCTGCTCTCATAGAATTTACAATCTCATTGGGGAATAGAAAACGTTATTGCAGTCTGATAGGGTGTGTTAAAGAGAGGTATGCTAAGGGTGAAGATTGCAGAAGATTGAGCTGAGGTCTGAAAGATAAATGGGAGTTAACCAGGCAAAGAGAGGAATGGGAACAATATTCCATGCTCCAGAAAAAAGCATGCAGAGGAGGAATCTGTATATGTATGAGAAAGAAATCATGCACACACACTCATAGATGTTTACAGTGAATATAAGGAATTTCGAGTGGTATCTGTGTTCTTTCTTCTCTCTCTTAGAAAGACATACGCCTCTCAAAGGCATCATTTTTTTGAAAACATTTTCTTTCTAAGGCTAGTCCCTGTAACTGCTCTTACTAGTCCTCTCCAGCCTTATCTATGATGTTGGGCTGTTGCATCCTATATTGACACCCTCAGTTCTTTCCTTTCTTCCGTCAGCTTCTTTCCTTCAGTGTGTTCGTCTTTGAAAACCTGACTATGACCCTCCCTGACTTTGCTTCTTCCTGTGGACTTTTCTTCCTCAGTGATTAGTGTGTTGCCCCTTCTTTATATTTCTGTCTTTATTCTTAAATTGAGTTTCAGAACATTAATATATTACTGCTCTCCCTATATCCCCTGCATCTAGCAGAGGGTATGGCTCATGGTTACTGTTCAATAAGTGTTCTTTGAATCATGTGTAGATTTTAATATGGGCAGGACATTTAAACCACATTATGGTAGGGATATTTTAATTATTTCACCACCCAGTTGAGGGGCTTTTGTACTTTGATTAATTGTACTGCTTCTTGTTTGAGATACCATAAACTAAACTTCTGATTCAAAATTGGACATTTTGTATTTAATGAACTAATATACCATTTCACATATAGTATAAAAACTTTATAGTAATATACTTCCATTTCCCTTTTCTATGCCTTATTTCGTTATTCATTTTACTTCTACATAAACTATAAACCCCACGATGTTATTATTTTTGCTTTATACAGTCACATTTTAAACAGATTAAGAAAATGAAAAAAATTGCCTTTTTTTACCCACATTTTTAATATTTTTAATGCTTGTTATTCCTTTGTGTTGACCCAGATTTCTCATGAAGAACTTTCTTTAACATTTTTTGTAGTATAGGTCTGTTGGCATGAATTCTCTCAGCTTTTGTCTGAAAATGCCTTTATTTTGCCTTCATTTTAAAGATAGCTATATTGTCATCAGTATACAATTCTAGATTTACAGTATTTTTTTTATCTTAAAGATGTCATTCCATTTTCTAGTTTGCATAAATGAGAACTCTGCTTTCAATCTTAACTTTTTCCCATAGTATGTAAGATTTCTTTTTTCTCTGACAGCCTTTAAGAGTTTTCTTTTAGATTGTCAATAGTTTATGGAATGGTTTTCCTTTTATTTTTCCTGCTTGGGCTCCCTAAATTAATTTTGGAAAATTCTTTTCAAATATTTCTTTTCCTTCCTCTCTTCTTCTTCTGGCATTCTAATTACAAATATGTTAGACTGTATTGTCCCGGGACTCTTAGATATACCATTCTATTTTTTCACTCTTTTTCTCTTTGTGTTGTTTCTCTTTGTGGATAATTTCTGCTGTTCTTTCTTGACTTTTGCAGAGTCTTTCCTCCATTATGTTCAGTCTGTTGATAAGCCCATTAAAGGAATTCTTCACTCTGATATCATGTTTTTCATTTTTAGTATTTCCTTTAGACTGTTTAATAGTTCCCATCTCTGTGCTGAAACTTTCCATTTGTTAAGTGCCATCCACATTTTCTACTAGATTTTTTTAAATATTAATTACAGTTATTTTAATATCCCTGTCTGATAGTTCCAACGTATGTACCCTCTGTAGGTCTGGTTGTATTGCTGTTTTCTCTCTTGACAATGAGTTGTTTTTATCTTCTTTTTTAAACATGTGACTTGTAATTTTCAGTTGAATGTCACATGTTACATATAGATGTAGACAGTAGAACTTGAGATATTTACATTTAGAAATGGGTAATTTTTTTCTGGCAGGCAATTAGGTTGAGTCAGTCTAGTTAATGTTTGAGCTGGATTTGTAGTATATTGTTGCTATTGTTACCATCAGTGCACCACAGATTTCAAATTTCTTTAGTGGCTGGCTATTACCTTGCTTTTTTAATGTAGGGCCTGCAGTGCTAGAGGTTTTTTCTGATGGTTTCCGTTGACCTTGTGAAGTGCTTACAGGCCTTTATCGCATTCTGTTTATTAGGTTAAGTATCTATTTAAAATTTTTCCTCCAGTATTGGCATCAATCTTGGGCTGGTCTGTTCCCCTTAAGAAAAATCTTGTAATCATCTGCAAATAAGTGTCTTGGAAGCCTTCTGGGGAATGGATATTGGTGGTAGGAGGTGGGTCTTAATGTTTTGACATGTAGATTTTTGCTTATTTTTTGTTCAGACCTTCTTCCCACTTCATCTGTGTCTGTTTGCCCAAGTGGAGTGTCTCTCTGGGTCATCCTATCCAGAGAGTAAACCTACACTTCTTGCGGGGTTGAGTAGGAGGGTTGTTGCATGGTTGTGTGAGATAAGGGGCAGGGGATTTATGGGTCATTCTCCTTCTTATGTTGAATTTGAGACCTTCTTGCACTCTAACTTTCAGAACTACCTGGAATCCCCGATCCTGTACTTTTGGGGGGTTCTGTTGAACAAATTTGCTTTTTTAGAGGTTCTTCTCCAACTTGTACATAGGCTTTATTTCCCATCTTTCTTCATTCTGCTAAATATGTTACCATTCATCCTACATTTCAAACTGCTAAAAGCCAAAGATAAGGAGAAAATCTTAAAAGTAGCCAGAGAAAACCTACTGGAAAACAATAAAAATGACTGTTGAAAAAAAATAACACTATCAACCCTGAATTCTGTATCTTTACAGAATGAAGGATGAAGATGAAGTAAAGACTTTTTCATATAAACAAAAACTGAAATTTATTACCAGCAGAGTTGTACTATGATAAGTGCTAAAAGAAGTTCATCAGGTTGGTAGGCAGTGATACTAGGTGGAAACTTAGATCTTTAGGAAACGGTAAATATGTGAGTAAAAGAAAAGATTACTTTTTGCCCTCTTCATTTAAAAAAATTATGTGATTGTTTAAAGCAAAAACTATATAACATTGTATTGTGGAGTTACATAAATGATAGGAAATAGAGAAAAGTAAATGGTTCTTACATTACATGTGAAGGGGTACAACATTAACTCTTAAGTAAGCAGGTAAAAGTTGATGATATATATAGTACGATTCCTAGAACAGTCACTTAAAAACAATGCAAAGAATTAAAGCTAAAAAGCCAATAGATAAGGTACAATGAAATTCTAAAAACAATTTGGTTAGCCCAAAAGAAGGCAGAGAAACGGTAAGAGAGACATAACAGAAAACTTGGATTAGTAAAAGGGTAGATCTAAATTCAACTACATTGGTAAATTTAAATGTAATTAAATCAAGCATTGTAATTAAACAATAGAGATTATCTCTTTGTGTGTGTGCACATGCCTGCATCTATGTATATGTTATCAAGACCTAACTTTATGATATCTACAAGATGGATACTTTAAAGGTAGATGTGTTGAAAGTAATGTATGGAAAAAAGTGTGCTATCCAGACAATAAACAACATTGTTGGTTGGACCTTATTGGTTGGACAATATTAATGTCAGATATAAAGGATTGTCAGACATAAACAAGGAATCTTACCAGAGATAAAGACATTTTATAATGATAAAAGGTGTCAATTCATTAGGAAGACTGTTTATGCCTATGATAGCAAAACATCAAAATTAATGAAGAAAGCATTAATATAATTGAGGGGTAGAATTAAAATCCACAACATAATTGCACATTTTGACACCTCTCAGCAATTATTAGAACTAGAAAATCAGTAGGCATGAAATGAAAATAATGTGCAATTTCTTTACTGAACACAAGATGGCACAGTAGTCACAGTACTTGGAATACTCGATCGGTGTCTTTGAATACAATGAAATATGCCATTTTACCATATGAACACATCCTTTTTCCTCATTTATTTTAAAGCCAACAAAATGAACAGTGGTGAATAATTGAAATAAATAGAAATACCACAGCATAGTGGCATAATACTTAATACATACATGGTTGAAATTAAGTAAATTTTTGTTGAATGATATAATATGGGGATTTGGGGTTAAATATTTGTTTGAATTTTAAAACCCAAAATTATTTTTAAATCTCATTACAAAAGTATCACTTTTACTTATAGCAGTGCTTAGCAAACCTTTTGGTCTTAAGATCTCTTTATTCTTTTGAAAATTATTGACAACCCCAACGGCTTTTGTTTCTGATGATATCAATTGATATTTACCGTTTAGAAATTAACATTAAGAAATTTAAGGAATATTTTAAATTAAAAATAAAAACCATAAACCCACTATATGTTATGATAAATAATACCTGTGTTTATGAAAAATAGCTGCATTTTCCAAAACAAAAAATAGAAAAATGGCATTGTTTTACATTTTGGCAAATATCTTTAATGTGTAGCTTAATAGATGACAACTGTATTCTCATGTCACCCTCTGCATTCTATCTTGTATCACATGCCATGTAGTCTCTAGAAAATTCTACACTTGTAAAAGAATGAGCATAAAAAAAGACAGATAAGCTGGGTATGGTGGCTCATGCCTGTAATCCCAGCACTTTGGTAGGCCAAGGCTGGAGGATTGCTTGAGGCCAGGAGTTCGAGACCAGCGTGGGCAACATGGTGAGACCCTGTCTCTACAAAAAATAATAATAATAAAAAAATTAACCGAGCATGGTAGTACGTGCCTGTAGTCCCAGCTACTTGGGAGGCTGAGGTAGGAGGATTGCTTGAGCCTGGGAGGTCAAGGTTGCAGTGAGCTATGTTAGTGCCACTGTACTCCAGCCTGGATGACAGAGTGAGACCCTGTCTCAAAATAAAAACATTTAAAAAAGCAGATAACATTTTATTATTACTGCAAAAAGTTTTGGCCTTGAACTACTGAGAGTCTTGAGCTCCCTTAGGAATCCCTAGACTATACTTTGAGACTCTGACTTACAGAAGAGAATAAAGAAGAAATGAAAAATTATTATTCGGTAGGTATGTGGCGTGAACTGTGGTGACGCAGTTCACTCCTTATTGGCGGGCCATTATGGTTCACATGTATGGTTACCTAACCTGAAAATTTGTGGCAGCTTCATCTGGTAGATAGTAGATATAAAATGTCACTTGAGTCTTAACATGGTGCGGTCTTTAATCAAAACCTGTCATATAAAGCTGCGTGTGAGATTGAGTTGGAGCATGCTGCAATCCAGTTCTCAGTTTAGTCATCTGAGATATGTGGTGTGAATGAGGTTCTGTAGGTAGAAAGGATTTTTTCTCTCTATGGGAAGTTGGAGTATTGACTGAAAAAGAGCTCTCTGGAATTGGAACCTTGATACATTGCTGGTGAGAATAGAAAACAGTCAGGCAATTCCTCAAAAGTTTAAACATGGAGTGCTGTATGACCCACCAAATTTACTCCTAGGTATATATACTTAAGAAAAATGAAAACATGTTCACAGAAAAACTTGTACATAATGTTTGTAGTGGCATTATTAATAACCAAAAAGTGGAAACCCAAGTGTCCATCCACTGATGAATGTATAGACAAAATGTGATGTATCCATACATGGAATATTATCCAGCCATAAAAAGGAAAAATACTGAGACATGCAACATGATGGATTACCCTTGAAGACATGCTAAGTGAAAAAAGGCAATCACAAAAGACCATATATTGTATGATTCCATTTATATAAAATGTCCAGAATATGCAAATCTATATATACAGTTACGATCAGATAATGAGACCATTGTTAGTAGTGTCTCTTTTGGACTTGGCTGCTGGGACTATATTAACAGGACTATAATAACACATTAACTGCCATGTAAGTTGTATTTAACTCACACTAGTTTTGAGCCCAGGGCCTTATGAAGCAAAACCTGGGCAAAACCCTGCAGTTGGTTTGTGAAAATCTTACTTATTACTGTTACAAGTAATATAGACAATTTAATTCTAAAAATGTGGATTGAATGGATAGCAGTCAATAACAAATGTTTCATTATATTAGAAAGGATCATTTTGTTTTCAAAGTTTTTATTCTGTTTTTGTAATAAAGCACCGTGGCCCCAAGGACAATTTTTTTTTCCTAGTATGGCAGTCAGTATGTTAAATACTCACTCACAGTAGCACTGTTAGCTAGATTATGCAACTGGTATATTTTATTTTTTCCTATGCATTTTGTTGTGGGTTTTAAAACATTTTCCATGCAAACTTATACAAACTTATTTTATTGCAAGATACCCACAGTCTTTATCAGAGGCAGTTGGGGTTTAAATTCAAAACAAATAAATATAAAAAGTATACATGAAAAGCTATAGGCAGTGTTTGCCAATATGGAAAGAATTCTTTTTGTGTAAACTGTCAACATTAGTTTTCAGGCATAAGAATGATATTGATCCTTGAACTAAGCTTTTTAAAAAGAGGTGAGCTCCTTGACACTGGATCTGTTCGAGCAGGATGGATGATGCTCTGTAGAGGATGAATTGTGTACTGTAGTAGGTATACTATAAATATACTATAAATACTGTAGAGGTGAGTTGTATACTGGTGAGGGATCAAACTAAAAGTTGCCTTTTAGTTTGAGTTCTCCCACTCTTAAGACTATCATTCTGTGATTGAATTGAAGTATATGTTTCTGAAAAGTACTAAATGGTAATTTTGAAATGGGTAATTTTTATTTTAAGACTTTGAGAGCTCAGCGTTCCAGACATACAATACAAAAGAGATAATTTAGTGTGAAAAAATACTGAGAACGTGTGCTACCAGTACATTGCCTAAAGAAACTCAGTGTAGTCGTTGTTCTGAATAAGTGCTTTCAATTGTGCTGCAACTCTGCTAGACATACAGTGTACCACTGAATATTGCTAGAACATTTAAAAATCATTTATTTAAACATTGGAGTATACCTTCCTAATACAACTGTTGTATTTTAGTTTTAATAAGTTGTTCTTAACAGTACTAAGGCAGTCTTTTCCCTGCATCTACTTGTGATTAGAATATAAAAAACAAAACACAAAAAAATAAACTATCAGTATGAAGGATGAGATGGATGGATAGGTAGATAGATATCCTCCCTGAATAACCCCCTGCCACTGAATATCGCTCCATGTAAATGATCTAAAAGTACCAGTTGAGTTGTGACCAGAAGGCCTTAGTCACAGCCCAGTTTTACACCATTCAAGATTGATGTTTCATGAATCTATTTCTGCCCATTTTAGCTATTAAAATGTTACTAGGATTTAGGTTTTGCAGAATTTTTTTTTTATTTATTTTTTTTAATTGGGGGAAAACTACAAAGCATTTATAGTACAATGTTTACAGTCACAATTTGCAGTGAGCTGACCTCCCAAAACATATCACCACTCAAGTTGACCCATCTTGCCACATTCAAAAATCCACTCTGTCACAGTAGTCCATAGAGCACACACATAGTGCTCCAACTGTATCTATGTACAACGAACACTCCATTTTAAGTGCACAATTAAATGATTTTCAGTGAATTTACCGAGGTGTACAGTCAATCACATGAATCAGTTTTCGAGGAATTCCTTTCCCCTATTGAGACCCCCAATTCCTCTCCCCAACTACTCCCCAAGCATATTTATGTCATTTTATCATTTTATATCATTTTATGATTAAATAGTTTAAAATATTAATAGTTCTTTTAACGCTCATTAGAAAAACAATAAGCACATCAAACCTGTCATTTCATGGATATTATTGCTTAGGACAAGGCTAAATATAAGTTAACAAAACCAATTTGTGTTTCCAACATTTATGAATAAGCTTATATCAGACTGATCATTCTGTGGATAACAATTACAAACTCTGGATAAAATATTTTTAAAAACAACTGTTTGAAAGTCCCAGAAAGTGTATAAAAGGCAGGTATAAATTGGAGAGAGTTTGTCTCTTGAAAGAGTCACCTCACTCCATACTGGGTGAGATCCAAATTTATATGGTATTCCACCTGAGGGCATTCTCTAGCCTGTGCAACACTCAGAGGACAGAGCTCCAGCAGAAAAGCACCATCTTATTGACCTTAAAAATCAGATGACAGAGTTCAGAGCTTCCAGAGTAGCAAGAAATTGAGGTCAGGAATTTTGAAAAGGAAGGAACTACAGAAAGGGATCCTCAAATCTGCAAATAAAATCCCCTCAGATCCTTGGCTCTCTCCTGACCTATGAGTGTTTAGGGGAAAATACCAAGTTGTCCAGGGAGGATATAATAGTTGGAAAGCCGAAAGAGCTAAACAGGGTTTTCAGCAACTGCTTACCACAGGGAAGACGGATTTTGGAGTTTGAGTCCCACAAAGTTAGAAAGGCATGGAAACAATTTTGTGCTTTCCATCAGAATCTCAGAAAGGCAATGACTTGGAATAAAGATCACATGCTAGGAGTAAGGGAATTGACCTAGGATTAAGTGCAAAGCCAAAATGGACATGCTCTAACAAAGACTAAAACCAAAACTCCAAAATGCAAAGGTGAACTACTAGTAATTTAACTTTTTGCTAGAACAAAACACTCTTCAAAAAGAGGTAATAAAACCCAGAACTTCTACAACATATTATCCATAATGACCAGTGTACATGAAAAATTAGACATGTAAAAACAAAACAAAACAGGGACATGTGACCCATAGTAAGTTAAAGAATCAACAAATACAAACCAACCCTAAGATGATTCAGATGTTGGAATGAGTACACAAGAACTTTAAAGGAATCTTTGTAAACACATTCAAGGAACTTAAAATAAAATGTGATCATAATGAATAGATAGAATAGCAGCAGAGAAATAAAAATTTTTTGAAAAAAGAACCCAATGAAAGTTCTATAATTACAAAGAGGAATATCTCACGTTTTAAAGTTCACAGGGTCAGACCTTAGTAGCTGAATAATTAGTAAACTTTTAGATAAATCAATAGAAAAATTGAAGAATAGAGAAAAAAACAGATGGAATAAAAATAAACAGAGTCTCAGTGAGGTGTGAAATAATACCAAATAGAAAATGATTTAAAAGCACATTGGCTGAAGAATGCCCAGGATAGACAAATTCATATTGAGGGAAGGCAGGTTATTGGCTGCCTAGAGCTGGAGTGTGGAGAAGGAAAATGGGAAGTGACTGCTAATGGGTAAATGACCTCTTTTTGTGGTGATGAAATGTAAAATTAAAGTGTGATGTAAAAATCTGTGAATAAACTAAAAACTATTGAATTGTGCCCTTTAAATAGGTGAATTTTACGGTATGTGAATTCAATCTCTTTACAATGCTATTAAAAATACTGGCTGAGAGTTTTTCAAATTGTGTCAGCCACAGATCCAAAAACCTTAGCAAATCTCAAGCAGGGTAAATATAAAGAAAAGCACTTCTAAAAATGAAAGATAAAGAGAAAATTCTAAAATGACAAAAGAGAGAAAGAAAGAGAAAACACTATATACAGGAAAACCCAGTAATATGAACATGAGTTGATTCAGATCAGAAACAGTGAAGGTCAGAAGGCAATAGAATGGCTAAAAAGAAAGCTGAATTTTACAGAATGCAGATGGTCCCTGACATACAGTGGTTTGACTTAGGATTTTTCAACTTTACGGTGGTGCAAAAGCAATATGCATTCAGTAGGAACTGAACTTTAAGTACCTATACAACCATTCTGTTTTTCACTTTCAGTACAGCATTTAATAAATTGCATGAGATGTTCAACAAGTTAATATAAAATAGGCTTTGTTACCACATTTTGCCCATCTGTAGGCTAATGTAAGTGTTCTGAGCACACTTAAGGTAGGCTAGGCTAAGCTATGATGTTAGGTAGGCTAAATTAAACAATTTTTGACCAATGATATTTTCCACTTGCAATGGGGTTTATCAGGATGTACCTCCATCATAAGATGAGAAGCATCTGTACTATATTCAGTGAAAATGCCTTGCAAAAATAAAAGTAAAATAAAGATATTTTCAGATAAATAAAACTCAAGGTAATTAGTCACACCTGACTTGCAATGCACTACAAGAACTACTAAAGGAAATTCTTCAATTGAAAGAAAGTGATATCAGATAGAAATTTAGATCTACAGAAAGGAATAGAGCACAGAAATGATAAACAAATGGTTTAATACAAATTTTTTTTTCTTTTGCTTAAACTCTTTAAAACCTATTTGAAAGTTTAAGAAGAAATAATACAATATATTATGGGATTTAAAGTATATAGAGACATAGAATACATGATAACAATAGCACAAGGACAAGAAGGGATATAAACACAATTACACTATTGTAAGTTTCTAATATGTGAAGTGAGATAATATTAATTCAAGGTAGACAGTAATAAATTAAGGCTATATATTCTGATCCCTACAGCAATCATTAAAAACATACAAAAAAGGTATAGCTGAAATCCAATAAAAGGGATAGAATGAAATACTAAAAAACATTGAATTTACCCACAATAAAAAGAGAGAAAGGGAAACCTAGGAAAGAAAAGACAAATAGGAACATTACAGGTTTAAACCAATAACATAGCAATAATTACATTAAATGTAAATGGATTCAGTTATTAAAATAAAAGGAAGAGATTGCCAGATTAAACAACAGTAAGGCCCAACTACATACAGTTTATAAGAAACTCACTTTAAATATAAAGATTCAGATAAAAAGTGAAAATGGAAAAAAAGATATACAATGCAAACCCTAATCATAAGATATCTGGTATGGCTATAGTAATATCAGACAAAGTAAGTATCTAGACAAGGAATAACATCGCAATAAAGGGGGCATTTAGTAAGGATGAAAGGATTTTACTTA
This sequence comes from Lepilemur ruficaudatus, assembly GCA_963574885.1. Taxonomy (NCBI): domain Eukaryota; kingdom Metazoa; phylum Chordata; class Mammalia; order Primates; family Lepilemuridae; genus Lepilemur; species Lepilemur ruficaudatus. The sequence goes on from CAUYRT010037636.1 coordinate 29,048, forward strand.
ATAACAGATTTTCAAACTGTATCTGTTAAAACTGATGGAACTAAAAGATAAATGGACAAATCCAAAATCATAGATAGAAATTTTAACATTTGATTATGAGTATTTGATAAAATAAGTAGCTAAAACTATCTAAATCTAACAATTAATTGCAGAGTATACACTCTTTTCAATAATACAGGAAATTCAATAAAATAGACTATCTTCTGGGCTATAAAATGAGACTCAATAAATTTCAAAAAACTAAAATTATATTGAGTACGTTATCTGACCACAATGAAATAAACAGAATAAATCACAATTAAAAATATCTAGTAAAATCTCTAATTATTTGAAAATAAGTTAACAAACTTTTAAATAGCTTATGAAGAAGAAATCATGTGGAAAATTTGGAAATATTTCAAATTGAATGATGATAAAAACACAAACTATCCAAATTTATGGGTGCCATTAAATCAGTACTTAAAGAGAAATTTATAGTGTAAATACTTTTTTATAAGAAAGAAAGAAATAAAAGAAGGGAAGAAGGGAGGAAAGACGGAAGGAAAGAAGGAAGGGAGGAAGGGAGAGAAAAAAGGAGAAAGGGAGGGAGAGAGGGAGGAAATCAATGACATGTTTCCACTTTAATTAGCTGACAAAAGAAAAGCAAATTAAACCCAAAGTGGAAGAAAGGAAATAATAAATATGAGTAGAAATAAAGTAGAAAAAAGCCAAAATTTGGTTCTATGAAAAGATTGATAAAATTGATCAACTTTTAGTTAGACTGGTAAAAAAAAAAGCAGGGGAGGAGGGAGAAGGGAATACACAAATGACCAATATAAGGAATGAAAAAAGGATATATACAGATCCTACAGTTATTAAAGGAATACTGCAGAATCTTTATGCCATTTAATTCAATAATAGATGAAATGGAAAAATTCCTTGGAAAGCACAACTTACCAAAATATACTGAAAGGGTAGAAAATTTTTAATAGCCCTATACTGTCAAAGAAATGTAATTCATAATTACAAACCTTCTACAAAGAAAATTTCAGATCTAAATTGCTTTACTGGTGAGTTCTATCAAACATTTAAAGAGAAATAATATTAATCTTACATATTCTCTTTTGGAAAATAGAGGAGACAGAGGCACTTTCCAATTTGTTTTAAGAGGGCAGATGGCCTTGATATCAAAAAGACAATTATATTTTTTAAAAATCTAAAAATCAATATCCCTGCTCTCACTACTTCTTTTCAACATTTAGAAGGAATTATCCAGTGCCATAGGGCAAGAAAAAGAAATAAAAGCCATAAATATTGGAAAGAACAAAGTAGAACTGTCTTTATTCACAGACAACATGACTGCTCACATAGAAAATCATGCCCTCGTATTGTGCCTGGCAGTGTGTTGGGCACAGGGATAACCTATGACCACATCACACATAGAGCCTGTGCTCTCAAAACTCACAGTCTGGTAGTAGATGGGCAGTTAGGACAGAATGTGATGGATGCTGTGGAGGAGGAAGGACAACAGGCCATGGTAGTGAAAGATCAATGGCCAAGGGCAAGAAGAACCAGCTTTGAATATTGGTGAACCCTAATTATAATTTATGAAAAGTCTTAAATATACTTTCATATCTTAAAAGAAACAATACCGTGAATATGTGGGTACAGCATTTAGATTATTTTCCTATTACTGAGCTTGAAGAGAATTGAGGCTATGGGACAAGGTCAAATAAAATGACTGCTTTTTACGTACCTCCTATTGTGATTTTCTGTGTAACACCTTTTACCCCTCCCTCCCTACTCTGCCTAAGTGCTAATTGATGTGAAATGTCAAGTAGGAAAACAAGACACTGGACTCCTACAGGCTGGAGGTTTAATAGTTTGCACAGAAAATAACAGGAAACTGTCTCTGTTCAAGGCAGGGTCCTTTTTTTCCCCCAGAATATTATGGGGGCACAAACGTTTTGGTTACATAAATTGTTTTTGTACCATTTGAATCAAAGTTATAAGTGTACCCATCCCCAGATAGTGTGCATTGTACTCACGAGGTGTGAATTTACCCATTCCCTCCTCCCCGCTCACCTGCTTGATTTCTGATAAATGTTTATTTCTATATGTGCACATAAGTGTTAATTGATCAGTTCCAATTTAATAGGGAGTACATGTGGTATTTGTTTTTCCATTCTTGTGATACTTCACTTAGAAGAATGGGCTCCAGTTCCCTCCAGGTTAATACAAGAGGTATTAGTTCACCATTTTTTTTTGTATGGCTGACGAGTACTCCATGGTATACATATACCACATTTTGTTAATCCACTCATGTATTGCTGGGCACTTGGGAAGTCCTAACCAGACCAATCAGACAAGAGAAGGAAATCACGGCTATCCCAACAGGGCAGAAGAGGTCAAACTACTGCTTTTTGCTGACGATACGATTTTATACCTTGAAAACCCCAAAGACTTTGCCAAGAAACTACTGGAATTGAAAGAAATTCAGCAAAGTCTTAGGTTACAAAAATCAATGTACACAAATCAGTAGCTTCATATACACCAACAGCAGTCAAACCTAGAACCAAATCAAAGACTCAATACCTTTCACACTAGCAATGTAGAGTATAAAATACCTAGAAATATATTTAACTAAGGAGGGGAAAGGCCTCTATAGGGAGAACTACAAAACACTAAGGAAGGGAATAGCAGAGAACGTAAACAGATGGAGAACCACACCATGCTCAGGGGTCTGCAGAATCAGCACTGTTAAAACATCTATACGAACCAAAGGGATCTACAGATTCAGTGAAATCTCTGTTAAAATACCGGGTCCTTTTTAATCTCAATTCTCATGCACTTGAAGTCATTCTTTCCATTACACTCTTCCCTACCCTGACTACCAGTGGGGAAGCATGGCACAGAGCACTGGCTGAGCCAGAAAATACAGCCCACAGGCTCTCAAGGCAGAGTGTGTGAGAGAAGCTAATCTTCAAATGAAAGAAGACCCAGCTGGCAGACAGCATGGTGCCGAGTGTTGGAGGCAAGAAGCAGTATCTCAGACTGGCAAGAGGCAAGGACAGGCGCCCCACACACAGAGGAGGAGCAGCCAGCCTTGGACAACTCCAGAAGAGAAACCTGAACGCATTAGAATTCAAACTAGCTGGCAATGAATTGTTTTTCACTAGTTCCTAAGTGATAAGGAGGAAAAATTGTCTCTTAAAACCTAATATATTCCATCCTAAGTGGTCTATTTAAGTATTTCTTAGTGAGCTCTATAGTAAAGTACATCTAGTTCTCTTAAAAATAAATAAATAAACCCCTAAGGAATCTGCAATAAGTTACTAGAAATAATAAGTGAATTTAGCAAGGCCACAGGTTACAAAGTCAATATGCAAAAATCAATTATATTTCTATATACTAGTGACAATTGAAAGATAAAACTCAAACATTTTACAATTTACATTTATAATAGCATCAAAAATACAAAATATTTGTGAATAAATGGAAATTTAATGGAAACTATATATAATACTGATACACTGAAAGCTACAAATTATTGCAGAAAGAAACAAAAGAAGACCCAAATACCAGAAAAGACATAGGATGTTTATGCATTTGGATGAAATTTGAAAAATCAGTTTTCTTACAGATGAAGAGAGTAAGATATAGAGCTTTTAAATGACTTGCCTAAGTCACCGAACTAAGTGAGGACAGGATTAGAAATGTCAGAGTAGAGGTTTAAAGGAAGTGGGGAGAGTTTGGATATTCCT
>CAUYRT010037638.1:0-10778 GCA_963574885.1 Lepilemur ruficaudatus
TGTTAACAGGCATGAAAACAGCATTCATCTGATCATACATCTCCATGAGAGCTCTTGGATGACCAGGTGCATTGTCAACAAGCAGTAATATTTTGAAAGGAATCCTTTTCCTAAGCAGTAGGTCTCAACAGCAGTCTTTATTCTGTAAACTATACTGTTAACAGATGTGCTGTCATCCAGACATTTACAGAGCGCAGAATAGATTTAACAGAATAGATTGAGGCCTCTAGGATTTTCAGAATGATAAATGAGCATTGGCTTGAAGTTAAAGTTATCAGCTGCATTAGCCCCTGACAGGAGAGTCAGACTGTCCTTTGAAGCCAGGCATTGACTTCTCTCCAGCTGTGAAATTCCTAGATGGCATCTTCTTCCAGTAGAGGTCTGATTCATCTACTTTGAAAATTTGTTTAGTGTAGCCACCTTCATTATCTTAGCTAGATCTTCTAGATAACATACTGCAATTTTTCCATCAACATTTTCTGCTTCCCTTTACACTTTTATGTTATGGAGATGGCTTCTTTATCTAAATACCATGCATCAACCTCTGTTATCTTAACACTTATCTGCTGTAGCTTCCTCACTTCTCCCAGCCTTCATAGAATCGAAGACAGGACCTTTCTCTAGATTATGGACTTTTGTTAATATATTATTATTGGTTCATCAGATATAATAAATATACCACAGTTATGCAAGATGTTAATAATAGGGAAACTGGGGGGAGTATATATGGGTACATTGTTCTTTCTACTCAATTCTTCTGTAAACCTAAAACTACTCTCAAATATAGTGTATTCTCAGTTGCCGTGGCTCAGGCCTGTAATCTTAGCAACTCTGGAGGTTGGGGCAAGAGGATCACTTGAGCCCAGGAGTTCAAGACTAGTTTGGGCAACATAGCAAGACCCTGTTCTAAAGAAAAAAAGAAAAAAAATTATTTGGGCATAGTGGTACATACCTGTTGTCCTAGCAGCTTGGGAGATTGAGGCTGGAGGATCTCTTGAGCCAGGAGTTGGAGGTTATGGGTGAGCTATGATCATGCCACTGCACCCCAATATGGGCAGCAGAGTGAGACCCTGTCTCTAAAAAAATAAGTAAATAAAATATAACCTATTAAAGAAATCAATAATGCCAACTCATGTTTTCCCTGATCTTGCTCATTGCCAGGGGCCTGTCTTTACTTCTTTGGTGATAGTATGTTGAATTGACACACCTTTCCCTTTCAGATTTGTTTGTAACATAATTTCATACCAAGTCCACAGTAAACCTCTTCCATTGTACTTAACTGCCTAGTCACTTTTGAATTCATTCCTTGGGCATAGTAAATACTGTCACACTTCATGGTATTACCATAATTTTTTGTCTTGGATGTTGCTAATATATTGCAGGTCAGTAATAGCAAATAACTTACCAAAAAATAGCAGAATTATAAGTGACAATAGGCTTCAAGACACGATTTCACTACATTTTTTTTACTCTTCTGTTCAGTCACTCACACATTCCTAAGGTCTCTACGGATCTCACTGGGATCCTGTGTGAAGGTGAATTGGGTTTCATTTGAATGCTGCACCATAAGGGCAGGGACTAATGTGCTTTTATTTTGTGTATCTCGCATAAAGTCACATAATAGGAAGTTAATGTTATTATGGTGATATGTCTATACCTCCTTCTGTAATTAAGATATACCACAATTCCAAAAATTTCAAGATTTTTTATATAAAATTTGTTGCTTTTAAATCAATGATTTTTTAAATTTTACGATTTTATTCCTTCCTGGAATGTGTATTGGGATAGAAACAATGGCAATACTGAGCTTGTCTCTAACTGAAAGTTGCTTTTTGTGATGAGATGTATAACTTATTATGAGTTTGTTAGGCATTTGCATGTTGTGGAGGCAGAAAAAATGTTAAGAAATGAAACACTAGATCTTTTTTTCTTTTTTCAATACCAATTTTTCTTACTTGAAATATATTACAATAAAAGCCATCTTTACTAAAACATGTACAAACACAGGACACAAAACAATAAATTACTGGCAAGCTCATTATCCACTTAACACTAACATTTTGGTATTTTTTCCCCCTTAGATATATGCATGCCCTTTCTATAACAGTTTAGTTGAGGTGGGTTTTTTTTTTTTAAGCAGTCACTTTGACCAAAGTTGAGTTTTTAATTATAGCAAAGGTAAATTTTAGACTCAGTACTCAGTAAATTTCTAACTCAGTACTTTAGTAACCATATCATGTACATTAGGAAATGTATAAGATTTACAGGCTGCCCTTCAGAAGTTTGTAATCTCTAAGGCAACTTTGATTCATGCTGCAAACTTTATTCAGTACCTTCATACTTCCAAACCTTGGGCTACACTTGAAGGATGCATAGATAAGTAGACATTGTTCTTCCTCACAGTTCACAATTTGAGGATGAAAGAAAGGGAAGAAGACATAATTTAAGTATGTAATTAGAGTATAGTGTCATCAGGGATTTAAGACACATTTAAAGAAGGTACTGTGGTGAGGGTGGAGTAGTAAGTAGATCATGTAGAATAGCTGCATTAACCCAAAAAATTCAGAAGTCCAATTTGGTAAGAGTAGAAAACCTGCTAGAAAATTACTAAGAAGGTAAGAAGCGTAGTTCTTTTGCAGTTCTTCATGATGAAATCAGATTGTATGGAGTAATTGGCATGCTCAACTTTAATTAATGAAATGAACTGTAACAAGTGGAAATCAACCCACTGCTGTGTTCTTCAAACAATATTCTATTCAAACAACAGCAAAAACTTTGCAAGTATAGTTGCACTACGTATTTTTATGGAAATGTTTGTACTTTGTTGAAAGTACAGGGAATAATAAGAATTTCAGGTGTATCAGGAAGCTTTAATAATTATCAACATATGGCCAGTCTTGTTTTATCTCTTACCATTAGCTCTTCCTGCAGCTGGACTGTTCTTACTGCAGATCTCCTGTATATTTTGTTACTTCATCTGTAAATACATCAGCATGTGTCTTTAAGAGATAAGGATAAGTTTTTTTAAACTTTTTGTTTAAAAAAAAACCCCACAATACCGTTTTCCTGCATAAGATAAATTAATAATTCCTTAGGATAATCTAATGTGCAGCCAGTGTTCACTTTCTATTTTTTTTTAGACCAAGTCACTATCCAAACAGGAGCCCATACAGTGCATTTATTGTTCGTGCCTCTTAAACCTTCTTTAATCTGTAATAGTTCCTTTCTCACTGCTCCCCCCACCAAAGTTATTGCTTAAAGAAGTAAGGTCACTTTTCCTGTATTATGCCCTACATTCTGAATTTAGTTGATTGTGTCCCTGTGATGTTAACCATGTTCTTCTGTCCTGCTATTTCCTATACACCAGTAAGTTGCATCTAGAAGTTTGATGTGTAGTTTCCAGTTGGCAAACACACTTTGTAGGTGGTGCTTTGTACTACTCATTTTACCTAAGGGGGAAATATCTCTTGTGTGTTTTGTGATGTTACGATTGATCAGTGGGTTATGGTGGTGTTGTCAGCCTGATTCATCCGTTATAAAGTTCCACTTAGCCTTTCTTTACTTAGTGGTTTGACCAGCTATGAAAGCCATGAAATAAATATGAATTCAGATTCTTTAGAACACTTGAGGGGTAAGAAGTAAAGGCAAAATAGTGTCTCTCCTCCCCTACTGCGAGAGAGATGTTTCAAGACCCAAATGCGTTTTTGTCTTCTACTTCCAAATTTAATGCCTTTTATGTCTTAACTAAGCACTTCAACACTGTGGCTGTAACTTTTGCAGTTAAAGGTACAACAGCAAAACTAGCTGCTGCTTTTCTTTTCTTCTTCTTTTCCTTCTTCACAATTTCATGGATAGAAGATTTGTTCTTACTATAGATATTAGCATCATTAGCATACGATTTTTTTTCTCTGGAGAACTTTCACCTTTACACTTAAAGGAAGCACTTTACAGCTTCTCTTTGGCATATCTGAACTATCAGCATCGCTACATTAGAGCTTTGAGGCCCATTATTAAGTAACATAAAGATTACTTGAAAACAAGCACTGCAGTACCATGACAGTTGATCAGATAACTGAAGTGGCTACTAGATGTCTAATGAATAGGTAACATGCACAGTGTGAATCTGCTGGCCAAAGGAAGGATTCTCACGTTCCAGGCAGAACAGAGTGGGAAAGTACAAGATTTCATTTCATTTTTAAATTACTCAGAACAGGCCTGGCGTGGTGGCTCACGCCTGTAATCCTAGTACTCTGGGAGGCTAAGGTGGGAGGATTGCTTAAGCACAGGTGTTCGAGACCAGCTTCAGCAAGAGTGAGACACCCTGTATTTACTAAAAATAGAAAGAAATTAGCCAAACAACTAAAAATAGAAAAAATTAGCTGGGCATGGTGGTGCGTTCCTGTAGTCCCAGCTACCTGGGAGGCTGAGGCAGGAAGATCACTTGAGCCCAGGAGTTTGAGGTTGCCGTGAGCTAGGCTGATGCCACGGCACTCTAGCCCAGGCAACAGAGCAAAACTCTGTTTCAAAAAAAAAAAAAAATTTTACTCAGAACATTGTGTAATTTAAAACTTAATGAATTCTTCTAGTTTTTTCTGTTTAGAATTTTTATGCTGGTTGACCATGGATATTGAAACTGGAAAGCAAAACTGCAGGGGAACTAAACTACTGCATATTGGTTTTTAGTCAGTAGATCCTTTCTATCACTGATATTAGTAGTTTGAGAAATATGGTACATCCATATAGTGAACTATTGTATAGTCATAATTATTGAAGAATGTCTGATGTCTATTAATTGGAAATGAGAATACAAGTATTTACCCAAGAGTGAGTGTGAAGAGAGAGAGTGTGTGAGTGTGTGTGTGTGTGTGTGTATGTGTGTGTGTGTACACAGAAAATCTCGTTTAAGATCTAGGCTGCTAATCACAGGCATGGAAGGGAAGGGAATTCATGTTCTTATAGTGCCCGTAACTTCCTTATGCTAGGGGCATTAAACACATAGTCTCATTAAATAACCATTAACAACCCTTTGCAGTTGGGTAGTGTCCCTATTTTATAGATGAAGAAATTGAGGCTTAGAGTTGGGGGGAAAACTTGCCCATGGTTACTTGTAAGTATGTCATCTGAGCTAAGATTTCAATCTAGTTGTCAAGTTTTAACTCTGCACTTTCTTCCTTAAAGTGCTGCCTCTTTCACATTTTATTTAGTTAAGGAATACACCCGTTACATTACCTTTAAAGATAGCCACTGATATATATCACTAGTCAGATTTGACTCATTAGAATCATGATGGCAGCTTATTATGTTGTATGAATCTACATGGTATATTATATAAATACACTCTAGAAAATTGTACTTTTATTCAGGCTAAAAGACATGAGAGTCCCCCATAACAAACTCCTTGGAGTTCTTTCATTTTAAAGAGGACATTTGTACAGGGTTTCTGAAACTTTGACCTTTTTCAAGAGCTGCTGCCCACCCCTGACCCGAGAGGGAAACTTGCTTTGGCATTCAGATTTTGTTCATGTTGGGATGCCTCAACAGTTTAAGATTCTTTTTTAACTTACATTGCTTCATGAAAAAGGGGTTTAATATTCTGTTTTTGAAACTATTTTCCTTTTAGCCTTCCACTTAGAAATGATACTTTTTTTAGGTTGAACATTGTTTCTTCTCCATTTTTTCCCCCTTCCATCCCTCCGTCTTCTCCCTTAGAAATAAGGAAAGCTGTGCATGTGTGTTGGTGGGGAAAGACAAGAGGCAGAAATACTAGATTTTAGAGGCCAGGTGAAGGATAACAAAGGTCAATTGAAATAAAAAGAAAAAGACATATGTGAAAAGTAACAGGACTTAAGATTTTGAGCCCAGTAGGAGGTGAGAACACTGATGGACAATAGGCAAGTTTAGAGGAAGAGCTAGTTTCAGATGAAAACTTGGAATTTGGATATATTAGATTTTAGATGATGAACTGCAGTGGTGTTAAGATTGAGGACGCTGGAACCAGATTGCCTGGATTCAGATGTAGATCTTAACTGTGCTTCTCTGGACAAATGACCTAATCCCTTGGTGCCTCATATTCTCCATCTGCAGTATGGGGATAGTAGGCACTGCCTTGTAGGGTTGTTTCAATGATTAAATGATGAAAATTCATGTAATGTGTGCATGTGTAGCACAGTGCCCAGAACAAAGGAAACATTCAACAAATGTTAACTAATATACATAGGATCCAGCTGGAGAAGGCAAATTCAGTAGAAAATATTAAGGCTTGTCATACACATTATTTGTTGGTCATAAAATATTGGAGCTATAAGGGATCTTTTGCCATAGTCTTTATTTGCTACTCCTATTTTAATATTTTTTTCCACAAAATACAGAAGAGATAATTAAACCTTGAGAATGGATATGGATAAGACCCATGAGAAGGAATGTGGAATTTAAAAATTGGACTAGAAACTTAATCTAGGATTATTCCTCAATTTAGTATAGGGCAGTGGTTTTCCACCTCTGATAATTAGGAGAAAGTAGGGCAATGACTGTTGGTTTTATTCATCAGCTTTTCTACTACACTCCCACGTCCCAATCATGGAATCCCCAGTATTGTTTAAGTATCCTGTAATTGTGTAATTCAAGGGAGGCTGGGCCTCTCTCTGGCTCCAGTGAGGAGACCATCAAAGTGTGGTCTCTGGACCGCCAAAGTATAGCCTTTGGACCCTGACCTAGGGCCAGATTAGAAGTGTAAATTCTGGGACCCCCACCCCAGATACCCTGAATCAGAAACTCTGGGTGTGAGGACCAACAATCAGTGTTTAGCAAGCCCTGCAAGCTTAAAGTTTGACCTCTAGTGTAAAGTTTCTAACTCAGGTAACTTCAGAAGATAAAGTATCTAATGGTAAATGAATCAAACTTTCAGAAATGGGATGATTTTGAACTGTGGATTGAGTGTCGTACCTGAAGGGATCAGCTGTGGTTTAGCTAGTGTTTAAAAGGCTTGTAGACTCAGTGTTGGCAGATCTTGTCTTTATGTATAATAGATTTTAAAGTGCTGGCAACTAATTGAAATTTTTCGACATACTTAACGGAGGCCAAAGAAAACTTAAAACTATAAACAAGCGAAACTAACTTTGGGAATGTGACCCTAAATTAGCAATGTAGGAGTTTTAAAACATTGTGAGTAAAGCTTGCCTCATATCACAGAGTATTATCTTAGTTTAAGTTTCTAGATATGGATTTTTTTTGTTTTGTTTTGTTTTTAGTCATGGGATAAGGACAGTTTTAAGGTTTTTGATAAATATTATGTTCTCCAGGATGAAACTACCGTTTCTTCAACAGTGTTTCCCTGAAGCCTAGGAGATAGTAAATATGATTTTAAAAGCCTTCAATTTTTAATAGGCAAAAAGGCATCCTTGAAATTTTTTATTGCTTTGATTTACTACAGTAGTTTAATTATTTGTATATATTTGCCTTTTATGTAAACATTTTCTGTAATTATGTGCCCCTTTTGAGTTATTTGAAAGGACATTTTGCGTTTAAAAAACACAGTTTGTTAAAATGCAGTGTTTTCCCTGACTTTTTATTTGCATGTTGTTTGAATTATAGAAGTTTTAATTTCTGTAGTCAAATTTATCAGTCTTTGTCAAATACTGTTTAAAAGCCCACTGGGTTTTTAATTGGAATTTGATCAAATCTATAAACCAGTAACCTTCTGAAGATTTTTGGCTGCCTTCCCAGGCATGCACATATGGTCACTACTGTGAACCATCATAAATAGAACATCCCCTATCCCTACCTCCACTGCTACCATCACCAGTACCCATTGGTTTAATAGACATTTGTTGAATACTTACTGCATACAAGGAGACTGTTAGTTTTGGTGATGTGTCAGTGAATAAGTCAAATAAGAATTCTTACCCTCTTGGAACTTAAATTGCTGGAAGGAGAGAGTCAATACACAAAGTTATGATATGTCAAATGGTAAACACAGTACTATGGAGAGAAATAAGGATGCAGGAAGGTGGTAGCTGAGTGGCTGCAGTGGCAGCATTACTATTTTGTGTTAGTCCAAGAAGGTTTCTTTGATAAGGGGACCAAGGGAAAAAAGGGAGCAAGGCCCCAAGGGTATCTGGGAGAAGAAAGTGTTCCAAGTCAAGTAACCAGAAATCAGTACAGTGGCCAAAAGGGGGGTGCCTGGGCTGTTCAAGATACAACTAATAGTCATGAGTGGCTGGAAGAGAGCGCGAGAGGAGATTAGAAACAGCCAGGACCTTTATAGGAAACTTGACTTTTACTCTGGGTTAGATGGGAATGTTTTGAGCAGAGAAGTGACATGATCGAATAAGATTTGAAAACATTAATTTTGGCTGCTTTTTTGAGAATAGGTAGTGCTGAGGCAGAAGTACCACTCAGGGCTAATGCCATTTCCAGGTGAGAGGTGATGGTTGCTTGGTTGAGGTGGTAAGTGTCTGAGATTAGATGTATTTTGAAGGCAGAGCCAAAAGAGTTTCTGATGGTTTAAATACAGTTATGAGACAAAAAAGAGGATTTGAAGCTAACAAGTTTTTTTTTAGCTTGAGCAGCTGGAAGAATAGTGATGCTTTCTAAGCCAAGGAGTGGGGAAGACTGTCAGAAAAACAGATTTCTGGAAGGATATATGAATTTTAGTTTGGGGACATTTATTTTTTATTTGGCTACTTTTGTTGACTCTATTTCTGTGAACTCTACTTCTAATAGTTTCTTTTTTCTGTTGGGATTTTAGGACAAGTTACATTGCCTAGAAGGAAAGGCATTTTGCAAAGGTCTTGGTGCTTGTAGGAAACAGCTTGATAGATTCCTGTCAGTTTCTGCCTTGTTGCCTTTAAATTCCTACTTTTTCAGCTTTATAGCTATTACTAAGTGCAGCCTCTGGCCAACTTGCTGATACTTGATGGTGTTCAGATGTGCTGATCTGAGGAGGGATCTTCTGTCCCATTATGTCACATTACCTTTCTGTTAATTAGGCAAATTCTTGGATAATCTGCAATCTGTAATCCTTTTGTTGCCATAAATGGTCAATTAATATCACCTTCCATCATTTTATCAGTTATAGCCTCTTCTCATTGCCAATTGAATATTCTTGGATATCAAATACTATTTTTTTAATCTACTCTTTGTCCAACTTTCATTTCATTAAAATTTAATGAAATTTTGAAGTTTGTAGTGGGATTGGCAGCTGATACCTTTCCTCTCTTTGGTTATTGAAGATGCCATATATGACATAATGGTTGGAAATGGAAAGTTATCTTCCCTTTTGTGTCTTGTTTTTTTGGCCTTAATGCTTTGGTTATTAGAAATTTCTCTGGATGTTTAGAGAACTAACCAGAAGTATTAGTTTCTAGCCCTGTGAAATTTTAAAATTCTTATTTTATTTTAATGACTATTTAAAGCAAGTTGGAGGAGTGCAAATTGGATTTCAGTAATTATCTGTTATCTTAAACTAGAAAAAAGATTTTCTTTAGTCTAATGGTAATGTGGATACTTGTGTCCTCCCTGTGCTTCCTCCATTCTGTCATAAGCATGTCCTCCCATTTTATGTATTTGTGTGTGTCTATTTCTTTTTAACTGGACTTGTCCATCCGTGGCTTTATTTTTGAGGTAATATACATCTGTGACAACATCAGCAACTACTATTACCAAGAACCTATAAGATCACCCTCATCTCATTCCCCCCACTTCCTCCCATCCTCTATTATTTTCTTGCCTTTTTTAAGAATTGTGTCATATACTTAATGTTTGCCAGAAAAATTATAGGGGAACACACTTTGTGGAGGGGCAGAACTACTAAGGAAATTGTGAAACATGCACACACAGCTTTTAAAGTTTGTCCAGGAGGCTAGTGTGGTTACTGATTCCTATAATCCCAGTTCTCTGGGAGGCCCAGGCAGGAGGATCCCTTGAGGCCAGGAGTTTGAGATCAGCCTGGGCAACATAATGAGACCTTGCCTTTACAAAAAAAAAAATCTTTTAAAGTTTCCCCAGGGAATATCTAGGTTACTTTTGCTTATTTTTAAACTTTACGAAAATTGTCTTAAAGAACTTGGATTTTCAGCATTGTTACCAAGATTCATAGCTTCTGTTTCATGTAGCTGTATAGTTCATTCATTTTTTACTTTTCCATTAAATAGATACACCATAATTTATCCATTCCTTTCTTGGTGTGCATTTGGGTTTTTCCCCCAAGTTATTTAATCTTTTTAACAATATTGGCTGGGCACAGTGGCTCATCTCTGTAATCCTAGCACCTTGGGAGGCTGAGGTGGGAGGATTGCTTGAGGTCAGTAGTTCCAGACCAACTCAAGCCGGAGTGAGAACCCGTCTCTACAAAAAATGGAGAAATTAACCAGTGTGCTAGTGCACAACTGTAGTCCCAGCTACTTGGGAAGCTGAGGCAGGATGATTGCTTGAGCCCAGGCATTTGAGGTTGCAGTGAGCTGTGATGATGCCACTGCACTCTACCCCAGGCAACAAAGTGAGACCTTGTCTCAAAAAACAAACAAACAGATAAATAAATAAAAATTATTCAGTGCTGTTATTCTAAACATTCTTTTTTTTTTTTGAGACAGAGTCTCACTCTGCTGCCCGGGCTAGAGTGAGCGCCGTGGCGTCAGCCCAGCTCACAGCAACCTCAAACTCCTGGGCTCAAGCAATCCTTCTGCCTCAGCCTCCCGAATAGCTGGGACTATAGGCATGTGCCACCATGCCTGGCTAATTTTTTCTATATATTTTTAGTTGGCCAATTAATTTCTTTCTAT
>CAUYRT010037639.1:0-33717 GCA_963574885.1 Lepilemur ruficaudatus
GCTTTGTTTGTTTGACTGGACTCTGGCTGATGCAGAATTCAAAACTATAGAACTGATACATTGTTTTATATTTTTTAAAACCGTATTGGAAAGAACACATCAACACCTGAATATATATACACACACATACATACATGTATACACAGACACACACACACACACACACACACACACACACACACATATATATGGAGAGAAGAACTGTTAGGAGCAAAAATAGAAGACAGAGATTCTGATTTTAGGCTGCAAGATCCTGTTTGTTCTTGACATTGAGCCTGCCGATTTGGTATTTGGTGTGGAGAACATTACATAGTGTTAACACTTCATTGAAATTCAGCCCATTCTCTGTTTTGAACACAGATAAATTGGAAAAGCCCCAAGCTAGTTCTCCTGGACGAAACGTTCAAGACTGTGAGAGAAGCAAGACTACATTGCAATTTATTATTATCCGATCTTATACTATAATCTAATGTAGTAATAGTAATTACAGCCAGAGAACAAAATGCCATTTTGTGCTTTCTTAAGAAAGTGGAGTAAAAAGGAAAGCAAGACCTTATCATTTCCTATCTGTCCGTGCACAGACAGTGGCAGCAACTCCCACGGCCTCTGTCATCCTCTGCTGTTTAGGCAGCTTTAGACAGGTAAGTGTCCCTGCAGAACAAGTGGACCCTTCTCATTTGCACAGGGTATGGTAGCTCTCCACCTCACTGTAGGTCATGGAGAAACATTTCTCCACCTCTGCTCAAAGGTGCTGGAATTATTTGATGTTCTTTTGTGGACTTAATGAGGAGGTTCTCACCCATGCCTCCTCCCCAATATCTAAGGGCTTGTGTTAACACTTTATAGACACAACAAGGATTAGTAGAGAAGGACAGCATCTATTTATCAGTGCAGTGTGAGAGTGTGTGTGGGTGTGTATGTGCAGTATATAGAAAAAGCCACAATAATACTCCACAAAAATAATATGTGCATTAACTATTAATCCTCTCTTATAAATGAACTGCTGTAGCATCTTGTCTAGACCCTCTTTGAAACCTGGTTCTTCTGTCCTCATGGATTCCATTCTGCACCCCACCCCAACTTACATCCCACGGTGAATCCTGCTCAGTAATCACACACACCCTTTGTGAGTATCGTGCACATAGTTATCAGACTTCTGCATGTGTAATTGTTTTATGAATGGGTAGATTAAAGATTAAGAGCAAAGATTTTAGGATGAAGCAAACCCAAACTCAAATCTTAGCTCTGCTACCAACCAAACTATGGACATTGGAAAGTTATCCTCTTAAGCATCAGTTTCCTCATTTATTAACAATAAATAAATAAATGAAAATGATAGTATCTCCTCAAAGCTGTATACAGATTAAATGAAATCATGGGTGCAAAATGCTTAGCAAAATGCACCATGACTGGCCCATGGTAAAAATTTACTAAATGAGAGCTGCTGCTACTAATACTCAGGAATGTCAAGGAGCCGTCTAATCCCTCAGCCAGTTCGGAGATTCCTCGCTGCTCTATGATCCCGTGGATGCTGAAGCTGATCTCTCAAGGCTGTAACACTCAGGCAGGCTGTAGTCAGTGCCTGGGCCCTGCCTCCTCTGCTGCTGTGGGCATGGGAGGCTGCTTAATAACCTGCCTCCCAGGTTTAGTGGGAGGAGGGATTCCTGAAAACATATCCACTTTATTCAAAAGTTATTTATTTCACTGGGATTTCCTTTGTCTTCTTACCAAGTTCTTGAATCCATTTACTCTTGAACTGCTCTATTCCTGCTGTGTGAAGGCCACTCATGTATGCAGAAAGGTTGTAAAAACAATAAGGATTTCAGAGTCTAACAGTCTCAAGTTCAAATCCCCGTTCATGCATTTCTACACCTTGTAACTTGGAATAATTCATTTAAGTCTTTATATCTTATTTTCTTTACCTGACTCATAAAGTGGTTTGGAAGCTAAAGTTTAACGTAAAAACTCTAGCCCAGTGCTGCCATTTCCCAGGTGAGATGATGTCCCAGTAAAACCATAGGCAATGTGTGTCCAATTGGATAAGGACTCCTTCTCAGCCAGCTTCTCCCCCACATTTTTGTTTGTGATGAACAAGGTTAATTTTAAACAAGCTAACTTTTCTATTGTGAAAATTTATGAGATGGTTCTAGATTCACATATTCTTACATGTTAACTTGTTTCCTGAACTCCTCTTTGATCCAGACCTAGGTGCCTTGTATAGAGGAAGGGCGATGGGTTGAGGGGGGAGGGTCCGCTGAATGGATGAGTGCACATTAGTTGATATGGGTGAGTACATCTCCCAGTGGAGTCTGACATTGGCTTGTAAAAAAAAAAAATCCAAACTTGTTTATATATTCCTGAAATTAGTCTCTTCTTTATAATTACTTCCATCATTAAAAATCTGATCCTTGTCTTAGTCAGTTTGGGCTATTGTGACTAATTGCCATGGACTGGATGGCTTCAACAACAGACATTTGTTTCTCACTGTTCTGGAGTCTGGGGAGCAGGTTCCCCCCAGGTCTGGTGTCCAGTGGGAGCCCCCTTCCTGGTCTGTGGATGGCCACCTTTCTGCTGTGTCCTCATACAGCTGAGAGCAGAGAGAGGGAGCAAGCTCTTGAGTCTCTTCTTATGAGGGCACTAATCTCATTCAAGAGGGCTCCACCCTCATGACCTCATCACCTTCCAAAGGCCCCGTCTCCTACTACCATCACATTAGGGGTTAGTATTTCAAAATATGAATTTGCGGGGGGGATACAAACATGTCACTCTATAACAATGCTTAACAAGAAGCAGGCAGCATCACATTAATGAACTTAATTTGATGTGTTTTTTCCCAGTTTATAGAGGAAAGTCAGATAATTTAAATGTATATAAAAATAAGAAATCCTTTCCTCTTACATCATATTCCACTGGTGAAAAGAAAGAAAAGAATTTATTCTCAAGCTTTTTTCCTGAAACCATTTGGGACGAAGAAAAAGGAGAAGTGGGAGGCAGAAACTAGTGAGGAGGAGAACGAAGCCAGAGAAAATAGGGAGTCTGACTTACGAAAAAAAAAAAAATCGGGACAGCCATTTTTATCCATGGACCAATATGGTACTGACAACTGGAATTTGAGTAATCGTTTGTTGATTGATTGATTGATTCATTCATTCAAAACCAGGTAGAGTTCACCTGCCATGTCTGGGGCTCTGTTTTAATGTCAAGAAGGAGCTAGTACTCCCCACCTGGATTCTGGTGGTGGCTCTGCCTGACCATCTCCTGATGGATCCAGTGGTTTAAAGGAAGGAGTTTCTGAATTTTGGATTTCTGGGGAAGAATGGTTTCAGATTCCGTGCCTCAGTTGTCACCATTTTTGCCTGAACATTCTTATTATTTCTGGGGAGTCATGCATGAGAACAAGAGCACAGTCTGTGAGGTCACACAGTCCTCCCACATGTTTTGTTTTTGGTTGAGTTGTTCAGTAAGACTGAGAATGGCGCCACCAATTATGGAGCATGATTGTGCAAGACACCCATGTGGGAATCGGCACAATGAAGACAATAAACCTTCCCAACGGTGCATTCTGCAGCCGTCTCTTAGGATTGGTTATTGGCTTGGTCGGTGACACACAGCCACAGAAAGGGAGAAGCTGGGCTATTAATCTGTGAGGATCTAGTTAAGGCACGAGGAATCTCCATGCATACCACTCCTGCTCAGAGCTTTCTGACCAGCAAACAGAATTCTCCATAGTGCGATTAGCTTTGATCTGCCCTGTTTACATCTTTTGACAGACTTTTACCTGCTTTTTAATGATGACCTGGTACACAATGCTTCCAGATTCTCCAGGGGTTTGCGGATCTTTGATTGTGATGTTAGGATAATAGTGAGAAGATTCCTTTACATTAGTCATGGAATCCCATCTGGATTCCACGCACTTCGGGACATCACATCTGCTCCCTTGCCCTGCTACTTATTTTCATATGCATTATTGTATTCAGTCCTTTCCGGTAGAAAGTATTAGGTCCATTCAACAAATGAGGAGATTGAGCTTTAGAGACTTTAGGTCACGCATCTCAAAGTGTCCTCTGAGGCCAAGTCAGAAGTTTTTCCCAGCACAGTTAGCTTTCCAGTTTAAACAGAACGTGAGCAATGTAAAGGGTGGGCTATTTGAGGTGATCGCTGTGGTTAACTCCCTGCTTTTAGGGACACAGAAACAAAGGCCTATTGAAGTTCAGCGAGGCGAGTGCGGATCGCATCCTCCACTCTGGCACAGCTGAATAGGAACCTGCTCTCTTGGGTCTCAAGCCCTGTTCATTAATAGCCGGTAAATATCCTTTCCATTCATCACCTGCTTTTAATAGAAATGTTATTTATTTGATTCAGGAAGTTCCAAACAAACCTGGAAGATTTAGCTCCAAAATGGATGAGGGAAATTGAGGCTCTCTCCTAGCCAAATGTGAGAAAATTGTCCATTTTAGATTTTCCGCCATCTTGTCTCTAGTTTAAAAATCAGTAAATTACCGCTTGTGGGTCAAATGTAGCTGGTCACCTGTTTTTTAAAATAAAGTTTTATTGGAACACAGCCATGCTCATTTATTTATATATTGTAGCTATAAATGCAAAGTAGTTGTGACTGAGACCACATGGCCCTAAAACCTAAAATATTTACTATTTGGTCCTTTACAGAGAAAGTTTTCCAGCCCCCTCTTTAGTTGATACCTGTTGTTGGCCTAGAGTTTTAAATTTATACTCTTTAATAAGTTTGTTTTCCCTCGCAGATAATAGTGTATGATGGAGATGTTCTCAAATCCAAAATCCAAAGGTCCAATGTTTCTACTGGGCTGAAACCTGAATATATTAAATATAGACTTTTCTTCACCTTAGAGAGCAAATTAAAAACAAGGTTCAACTATCTAGACAAAAACACACCACCTTTTCAATGTGTTTTTTTCCCCCACAAAACAAGAAATGTAACTCTGTCAGCAGCTCAATGAGCCAAAGTATGATGATGAACAATCAAGGAATATATACATATTTTATAGACTATTCTTGATGGTTTGAATTTTACCTAAATCCAGCCATTCTTCAAGTGTTAGTTCTTATTACAGTTGGACAGAAATGATGTTTCTTCTACAGTCATGTTTTCTTCTCTTAGACTTACCTGGCTTGCATTTCTGCTTGTATACATTGAAAACAAAAAGGTACATGGAGCAACACACTAGATTTCAACTGAGTTTTGCTTGCTTTGAGCTATGATGGCAGTTGTCTAATTATTTAGCATATTTATGTCACATAATTAAAAGCAGATAAAGCAGAAATTAGTTGCTAATGTAAATGTTGCCATAGAAAAGAGAACACTTCTATCTGTGAGGAGCACATCACATTAACTGTGGCAGATGTAGCCATTACTTTCCAAAAATTCATTTCCATTTTTCACAGAGGAAAGTTGCTGCTGCCCAGTGGCTGTCCAGCCAGGCACTACAATTCTGATACACTCTTTTGTGCTCCTCTCCATCTGGGCGGATCTTATGACCTGTTGCTGACAATGGAATGTGAGAGAAGTGATGTGTGTTGCTTTCTAGCTGAGTGATGAGGAAACAGCTGTGCTTTTGTCACTCTCTCTATCCACATCTGGATGAATGAGAAGGAGGAGAGGCTCTGAGGGTGATGGGGCCACAAGAGAGAAGGAGCAGAGTTCTCCAATCCTGCAGCATTAGGCTGCCTATTGCACCTCCCGGTCAGAGAGTAAATGAACAAGAAACAAATGTCTGAGCCATGGGGGGTTATTTGTTATGGTATCTAACATTAACTAATATGTTAATCCATAATTCTCCCGTTTTCTACCATGGCACCTTCCTAAGGTGAACAATTCCCAGTGCAATGGTGCTCACCCATACAAATTTACCCTCTCGTGGACGGATACTTCACATTTCTGAGCAATTCCACTCCTTTGTTAATTGTCCTTGAAAATCATGCAATTAAAGAGCTGAAAGGAATTTTGGAGATTACAGTCCAAACAACCTTTTTTATAGATAAGGAAACTGAGTTTTATAAATGATATCAAGGAATGTGATCAAGGTCCTATTCCTAATCAATGGCAATTGATCTAGCTCTAGATCACAGGAATCTTGATTCCCCAAAAATTTCGTTTTGTTTTTTTAATTTCACCATGGCATGCATTCTGAAGCTATGTTAGTTTGTACTTGAAATTATGTTAGCTCTTGAGGTTGGGGAAAACATAATATTAGTATTAAGGCAGAAAGTAGGCCCATGTGCCTATGTGACATCTTCCAGCTGTGCAGTTATCTACAAGCAGAATTTTTCAAACATGAATATATTTGGAGATAAATACAGTTGTTGGTTTTGTAATGAATTATTTAAAGTGACCTATCATTATTTTTTGAACCCCATAAGCATTTATTTAAGTTTACTTCTCATTTATCTCTGGAGTAGAGAGATCCTAGGTCGGGTGAGTTTGTCAGGCTGAAAACTGCATTAATGTAATTTACCAGAGAAATTTGTAAATAAGAAGGGATGTTCACGAAGGGACATGTCTTAAAGTTGGAGAGTCTGCTTTGGGTATTTCAAACACGTATGCCAAAATGAAAAGGGGACAAGAGGTAGTTTCTTAGGGCTGAGAATAGGAGCCCCAATAACAAGCACTTTGTTTCCTATCTTGGTTTTGATCAAGTAGTAAAATAAAATGTATCATTAAAGATTAGGCTGAAATGTCACCTTTGGTTGGAGGATTCACCATGAGGTCAGTTTGCCAAGTAGGCTCCTCATTCCTGAACACAGAACCAGGTGCAGATAAGGCTGTGCTGGGGGCAAGTCTCCTCCCCCAGAAACCAAATTGTCTCCTTGGAGGAGGAAGAGAGGTGCTGAGTGAGCATACCAGGGTCTGTAATTAACTGAGCTGCTGTTATAGGAAAAGAAAACATCAGGAGTGGGGGAGTAGCATTCCCAACTAGCCACTTGATAGTCTAGAGGGGTGAGAATGAACATTTATTAGGTCTCTACCAATACATGTCATTATTCTGAGTGCTTTATGAAATGACATTGTTCATCCTCACAGCCATCTTATGTCGAGGCTCAACGGTCAGTGAGGAGGCAGAGCTTTCAGTCAGTCAATGAGGGAGGACCTGGCTGGCATTATTGTACTTACTTCCTCCTCTCACCCTCATCCTCAGAGAGATGAAATAGATCGCTTTTCAGGGCTGGCAGAACCTAAACTGCGATCTTTTTATTTTGACTAGTTACTTTTCGACTTGTTCCTAAGGCTTTGCTTTTTTCCTGACAGATTAAAATTATTACAGTGTGGGAACATGCACTTTTTACTTATTTAAGACTCAAATCCCCTCAACTATCTTACACAATTATCTTTTCTCTGTCTGTGTAAAATAAACACATTGATGAGCAATGTTCAAAATGACATTGAATTTTTTTTTTTTAAAAAAGGTACATACCTGGAAAATGTCAGTTCTGCATTTTACTGTAAATCTTCATTTATAAATAGACTTCCATCTTCTGTCTCTTGATGGTTTGACTTAATACCATTAAAAGTAGAAGAGATTTCTCCAGCTCTCAAGTTTGCAAAACTGGGATGCATATATCTTGTTAAAGTGAAGAACAGAATACAGTTCAATAATTTGTTTCATCACAGTGAAATTCTTGACTTAGTTTTTATTGCTATGTAACAAATTATAACAAACCTAATGAATTAATATAACTCTTACGTATTATCTCTCAGTTTTTCTTATGGTTGTAGAACTAAGTCTCCATTTTCCTGCTGGCTATTGGTCAGGGACACCTCTCAGCTTCCGGGGCCACCCACATCCCCATTACTAAGCTGGGGAGAACCTCTTTCAAAACCAATCCCTCTCACACTTCAAATCTCCCTGACTTCCTCTTGTACAATCAGCCAGAGAAAACTCTCTGTTTTTAAAAATCTCCTATAATTGAGCTTTCAAAATTATCCACTTCAATAATCTCCATATCTTAAGGCCAGCTGATTTGGGATTTTAATTACAGCTGCAAAATCTCTTTGCAATAGCACCTAGATTTATATTATATTGAATAACCAGAGGCCAGTAATCTTGGGGTGCATCTTAGAATTCTGCCTACCACAATCCTATTTTCTTGTGACTTTTCATCTTAATGGTAAATTTCCAGATTTACTATTTAATTGAATTGTGTAATGGGTGTTTCAGTATTTCTTTGGCTGTATAAGAATTAGGGACCATTGTTTCTTAATAGTAAGATAGGAGAATGCAGACATGTGGGATTGTATAAAGTTTCTTTGTTGTTAGGTTTTGCTTTCATTTGCATAGTTCCTTCCCCCGGTTCTATATATTCTGGCAGTTATTTTAAAAGTAGAGAAAGGTTGCGTATGCAACAATTAACATGAGGATGACATTGGGGGAGTGTTATAGACCAGAATCAAATCCATGCTTCTGTACTTACTTGCTATGTGGCACTAGACATGCTACTCAGTTTTTCTGAGCCCTGATGTCCTTATCTCTAAACTAGGTGATCTTTGTGAGGAGTAAATGAGATAAGTAAGTTCTCAGTGCAGTTCCCCACATCCGTAAGGACCCTGTAAATGGTGATTATTTTAATAGCTCATATAATAAATTTTAAGAAGACAAGTATGGATACCCATTGCGAGAGGTAGTCTTGGTAAAAGAAAAATAAGACAGGAGCAGATGGTGTTTCCCTGCTTGCATCTTACTGAGCCTAGAGGAGGGTGTCTTTGGGCTGCTATACAAGAATACCACAGACTGGGTGACTTAAACAACTGAAATATACCCCTCAAAGTTCTAAAAGCTGGAAAGTCCAGGGTCAAAATGCCAGGCCATTTGGTTCCTGAGAAGGGTCCTGCTCCCAGTTTTCAGGACATCTTTGCACTGTGTCCTCACATGGTGCAGAGAGAGATCATCTCTCTGTGTCCCCTCTTGTAAGGACACTAATCCTTTTCATGAGGGCTCTGCTTTCAGGATCTAATCTCCTTCCAAAGGCCCCACCTCCTGACACTCTCACACTGGGGATTAGGGCTTCAGTGTATTAATTTGGAAGTGATAAAAATATTCCATCTATAGCAGAGGGTGAAAGTTGAAATTAGTTGTAGTTCAGGAAAAGTAACAAGAAAGAGAAGAAGATGTTCTGAGCTAAAAAGATAATCTTTCTTACTCCAAGGCCAAGAGATATGAGAAACTCGGCCTTGTCTTCTCTCTCCGCACACACCTTCTGCCCAGGTCAGGCTACCCGGCCAGTGATCTCGGCAAGAGCCCTTTGCCCACCCCACCTCTGGCCTCTTATTCACATCGGCTCCTTCTGTAACACCCTCATGCCCCTCCTCCACCCATGTGCCCCACTTCCTTCTCTGGCCACCCACTCTTAGGGACACAGTATCATGGCTGTGGCATGTACTTCTTAGCAGCTGAAGGCAGCTCACGGGCCTTCCCATCCAGCCCCTGCTTCTGCCCCTTGCAGACAGGTCACTTCACTTTGCCTCATTTTTCTCACCTTTGAAATGGGCATGAAAACAATAGTATCTACCTCATAAGGTTGTTGTGAAGATTAAATGAGTTGTAATATAGGTAAAGGTTAGTGCTTGGCCCTTGGTAAATGCTTGATTAGCACTCACCATTATTGTCACTCATTACCTGACAACTTAGGAAAGTTTCCTTCCATCCCTCCTTCTCTCCTCCCTTCCTTCCTTCCCTCACTCTTTGTTCTTCCCTTTCTTTATCATACAAGGGCATAACCTCAAAAATTGAAAGGATCATTCATTCATAGCCACTCCACTAAAATTGTTTTATTTTTATGCATTGTCCTTCAGTTCTTGCCCATATGAATAAAAAAGATGAAAATCGAAGACTTAAAAAAAATTACGTTCGTACCATTTACATTATTACAGGGCATTAAGAGGATGCAATTTCATATTTTACACCTTCTCTGTTAATTTGTGTATGTATGTTTTGTCTCCACACCCTAGCAATAAGGTCAGGGACTTGGTTTTATATTTCTTAGGTTTCCTACTGTTGAGATTTGGGAAAGCATAATAAATAGCACCTTTCATCACTATACTTGTTTGAAAATAAAAGGACACAATCAGGTAGAAATAAAAAAATTATCTTTATAAAGGCGAAGGCTAGGTTGGAAAATGGGTCTTTAGACCAGTGAATTAAGTGAGATTGCCCATCTGGGATGGCAGAGTAGACCACTTACTCACCCTGTCACGGGCAGTGCTAACTAACCTTGCATCTTTCTGCCAAGCCCTTCCCCTGTAAGACATACGGCAAGGAGGGACAGAGAATTAGTCCCTTCTGCAGACAATTCTATCCTAAAGAAGACAGGATGCTACTAAGCTGAATATTCTTAGTCAGTCCTCCAGAATTTATCAAATAGCTTATTTCACATTTCCTGAGAGAGAGTGAGGAAGGAGCCCAAGAGAGGCCCAGGTGTTACGAGGGAATTTCACTCCACTTGGAAGCCTGGGGCAAGGTCCCCCCTGCACCCCTGAAACCTCACTAGTGCCTGACACTACATTTTGTGTGCCCTGTGATTGGGACACATATAAATTGGACACTTGAAGGCCAAATGACAGTATCAATACCCCAAAATCAATATGTTTATCTTATTATATGTCAATTACATTTCAACACAGCTGTGAAAAAAGAAAAGAATTTACTAGCAGTCCTGGCACAAAATAATAGTTCCGCAAATGTTAACTCTTGAGTTGACCTTTATGGTGTTGCTATAAAGAAGGTGAATCCTGCAACTATTCATCCTCAGATGTACCCCATACGGGTTGAGAGCTACGGGTTGAGACACAACCTGCTATGCCTCCATTGCCATCGCTTGGTAGGCGTGGCCAGTCTACCCTTGGTGCTTCTGATTTGAGGCTGATCTGTGAAATAGTTGCTTGCTTTCCCTATCTACTGCTGGTCCTGATTCGATGGGAACTTTTTCCATCGAAAGTTACCAGTTCCTCTCCTCATCAGGTTTCAGACGCTGGGGAAATGAAGGTCGACACCTTTGGGCATTTCTTAGATCCTTTGTAGAGACCTATGTTCTAATTCAGACAGTTCCCAATTTGTCAAAAATATGTCTAGCTATTTCCTGGTGTCTCTCCAAATAGACTAATACAGATAAATTTTATATTACTTGTGTGATCACATGAAATGGAAGCACATGTCCTGGTTTGGCTGAACAATTTCAGTTTATCTCCATTTTCCTGGAAGCCCATCTGGTTTAGCATTTGTAGGAACTAAAGCCTCCCAGTTTGGACAGTAAACTATATGAGCACCTTAATTATATGAAACAAGATATTTGATCTAAAAACAATACGTGTTCTGAAACTATATAGAATCAAGTAGAATCTCAGATCAGTAAGTTATTGGATCCTTTCCCAAGCAAGGGTCTTGTTTAATATGAGACCAGCACTGCCATGCTGGTATGTGGAAGCTCTGAATTGGGGGGATGTGGATTATAATCTATTTCTTCTCTCTGGTGACTGTCACTTGGCTCTGGCCACCTCTCCCACCCTGTCCAATCATGCCTCCCTCCATTTATCCATTGCAATTCTTATCCACTTAGTTCAGAGCTTTTCTTCATTCTGTTTTGTTGGTTGTGAATGCATTTTTTATTTGTTAACATATTTTGTGCACATATGCTTATTTATTTGGTTTTAGTTAGATTAGCTCAGAAGACCATTGGCAGCTTGGGCAAGAAGCTTAATTCTTCTTCTGGTTTCAGGCCACCTCTGAACTTTGTTCATCCTTCTTCTGTCCATTCAACCTATTCCTTCCCCCTACTGAGCTTCCTCCCATGGCTGTTTCCCTCCAGGGCTTATTGACCATCTTACATGCTTCACGGGTATTAACACATGCAATCCTTACCACAACTCTATCCCATAGGTACCATCCTCTCCCACTTGCAGATGAAACTGAGTCTCAAAGAGGTTAAGGAAGTTTCTCAAATTCACTGCTATTAGGTGAGAGTCCAAGAATCAAATCTCAACTTATCAACCAAAAGGCAGGTTTCTGTTCTGGCCTTCCCATCTGGCACCCAACTCCCCCTCCACCCTCACCCTGCTCTCCCATCCACACAAACCTCACTCACCCTCAATGCCTAAACTCATGCTCCATTCTGTCCAACACCCTTTCCTTGACTTGGCTCTCATTTCCCTCCTTTCTTTTTGGTATTCTTACAGTGTTCAAAGCTTAGACCATATGTTTTGGGGTTTTTTTTGTTTTTGAAAGCAAATATTATGCCATTCTTAGGTCACCCTTAAAATGCTTCTGATTCCTGACTTCTCAGCTAGTCTATACACTTCTGAAAGGTAGAGATGATTTCTTAGAGCTGTTGGTGTCTCCAGAAACTAGTCCCCTGCCCTATATGTATGAAGTGATAAATATTGCTTGCTGTTTGATAGATTTTTTCTTTTCTGTGTAATTCCCCACAGAACCTGATACTGTGCCTTGCACAGAACAGGAACTCAATAAAGGATGCTCTAATCCAGGCCAGGTCACCAGTGTGTGTTCTGATCTTGGCCAAGGGACTTTCCCTTCACATACTTCAGAGCCTTCACAGCTACAATTCAATTGGATTAGTCTCCACTCGATAGCAATAATGGGGACAGAGTAGAGAAAGAGACAAAACGCTCTGTAGCCTTGCCTTACTCTTTATCCATCAACGTCTTCCAGAATTTTCTTGAACTCTTGAACACTGAGTTGGGAATACACTCCAGGACAGGGTGAGCTAGATGTAGCAGCAAAGAAAGGACAATGCATTTGGATTCAGTTGTAGATGAGGTGATTCAACACACACACACACACACACACACACACACTCAAGCCCTCAACCCCCTCCCACCTTCTCTCAATGGGAAATTGATTGTGTCAGGTATTTGGACATGATACTACTCAGTTATGAAACACTTTTCCTCTGGCTTCTCCCAACAGAGGCTTTCATATGGATAGATATGAAATACTGTTATTATTATTTATAAAAGCTTAAAAGGCACCTGCCAATATGCCAAATATTCCCTCTTTGTCTGACAAGCATTTTTGTTTAATCAAGCACAGATATATGTAGTTTAGTGGAATTCTATAAAATCATATGATAAAGAAATAGGGGAATCTGTGCATGAATAAAGCAAATCTGGAGTTGATTTATTTTTGTGTTTCAACATGTTGCATTGAATTGTTGCGATGGGAAAAGATACACAGACACCATATTGATAGATCATTAGAGCTAATATTTTAAAATGTTAAACATATGTTACATGAGTGCTATCAATATACTAAGACATATATAGTGTTAAGAGTACAAGTAATTTTGGGACCGAGGCCAATATAATGAGCACAAAAATATATAATTTTATTTATCGTGATTATTTTTGCAACTAATTGAAAGGCTTTTTGCATTTTGCACTTGCTTGGTCTTATAATTACCTACATCCCTGCCTTTCCCATGAGGCCACCAGTTCCATGATAGTAGGGAACATGTTTGCTTTATCTTCATTTCTTTTTTTAAAAGTGGCTGGCACATACATGACCTTCAGTGAATCAATTGAACTACAGTGTCTACAGTAGAAATGCACCTTATTAGTGTTTTGTATTGTTATCTATATAGAAGTCACACAGAGTATGTATCATGCCATAAAATGAAATAAGTGCACATGTGGTAAAATTGCATGAATAACACACACATGCACACAAATAAGTGTGTGGAAAATGGGTGAAATCGGGATAAGGTGGGAGTTCCAGACACCAGTAACAAATCCTTGGTTGTCAGGTTGAACTGGAGTTATGGAAAATATTACCACTGGTGAAGACTGAGCAGAGGGAGTTTGGGACTGCTCTGTATTATTTCTTAAAACTGTATATGGACCAACAATTATCTCAAAAGAAAAAATCTAAAAAAATAAATCATTGCATCTGAGCTGCTGAGGAGGTGCAGTAACAATATTTAGAGTTGTACCCACAAGGTAAAAATTTGAATATCCCACTGTTCACAGAGCTTCCGTATATGTACACATGAGAGCAAATAGAGAATTCATTTTCAGGTTCCCAGATAACAAAGCAGATCTTTTGGTATCATAGTATCGAGTAAGAGCAGAAGCCAAGTACACTCGCTTAACATCGCTGGGGAATTCATCAAAGAAAAGAAGGGTATGCATTTGTGTGTGTCTGTGTGTGTCTGTGTGTGCATGTGTGTGTGCATGCGTGCATGTGTGTGTGGATGTGTGTGCGTGTGTGTGCATGTGCTATTTTTCTTGACAATAACAGAATAATAATATTCTGTACTTTCTGTGTACCAGGTACCATGTACTCACAGATCTCAACTGACGGAGTACAAAATGCATGAATTGGGGGGCAGACAGATCAGTGTTCAAATCCCAGCTCACCGGTTGTCCTTAACCTATCTACTCTGAGGCAGTCATATAGCTTCTCCGTTTCCTTAGCTATCAAACACAAGGGATGGATACTCCTTACCTTTCAAAAACATGGTGTTCAGAAATGAACTTATAGAATGGAAGCACCCACCCCAGGACAGACAGAGCCCAGTATGTGGGCACTCAACAGATGATAGGGAATCCTGAATTATCATGGGAAAACCTGGGTCCCCGCCCCTAACACCTCCTCCAGGGTGACCGCTCTTACCCTGATGTCACAAAGACAAAGAGGACTGTCTTTCCGTAGCTGTGCATTCGGCGGCAGGTGCCGGCAGGAACTGCAGCCAGCTCTGGGATTGGGAACCGGATGTCTGTGATGGATTATTACAATTTCCTATCATGTAATTGCTTTTCTGTTTGACCAAAGGTACCTTGTTTAATCTATTTCTAATTTGTTTTAGAGCGTTAATTCTGGAAACGCATAAAATGGAAAACATTCTTAGGGAAATCTTTCCAACTTCCTTCCCCAGTGCAGCCCCAGTTGCATTAATGTATGGGAAAGCGCGTGATGAACAGTAAAGTGATGTACAAATGTGAGTCGTTACTGTTACGATCATTATTGATCTTTGCTTGAATTTCCTTACGGGACCTCTTGCCACTCACTCTGGGAACAAATATCCCACAGAACTGAATAGGCCTGTGAAAGTGGGGAGGAAATGTAAAAGAGGGAGAAATGTTCTCATTTTGATAGTCACATCTACGCCCCTTTTCAACAGGAATCTGTCATCAGGGTTACTCATGCTTTCTCAGCCATGGTGCTGTTGACATTCTGGGCTGGATGGTTTTTGTTGGAGTGGGATGTTCTGTGCATTGTAGGTTGTTTAGCAGCATGGCTGGCTCTACCCACTAAATGCCAGTAGCATCCCACCAGCTGTGACAACCGAAATTGTCTCTAGACTTTGCCAGATATTCTCATGGGGAGGGCAAAAATCACCCCAGGAGATACTTATTAAATAGCAGCAAAGAGAAAGGCACATTCTGAACTCCAAGTCGTTTTCCAAAATCTGACGGTTTCTCAAATCTAATGGAACAATTTTTAGAGCTAGTGACAGAGGGCATGTACGAAACACCGTGAGGAGACCCAGCCTTATTCCCATTGCTGCCCATTAAAAGTGACACAAAATCCCAGCTCCAAGATCAAACGCTGGGGTAGCAGGAATAACCTTAACTTTGGAATTCTAATATTTATTCAATCACTCAACAATTATTTATTACGTATCCACAAGTGTTTTCAGCATGGTCTCAGTGGAATTCATGCATGCTGATAATCTGGGGACCTGGAAACCCCCAAAGGTCAGAGGTCAGACTGGTGTCACAGCCAGATCACATCAAATGAAAACTTTGTGTTTCTAGATTGCAAAGATATCTCCTGTGAAGCACATTCATGCTCTTTTCCCTGAAAAGGAAAAGTTTGGTAATGACCACTCTCCTTCAGAATTACAAACCCCTTGGTCACGAACTTGCATCTTCAATGGTGGGCTGGGAAATAAAGGGAGGAGGGGGAGGGAAGGAGGGAAGAAAAAGGGAGGAAGGAAGGGAGGAAGCAGTGTTTTTCTTTCCTTGAAGGAAACAGTCTCTGTTGCCATAGGAAAAGAGGATTGCTGCTGTTGGTTATTTTCCCAGCCCTGAGCAGTCACCGTGTCTAATTAGAGACCTGCAGGCCCCTTGGCAGGAGGACCCCAAGTCCCACCTCTGCTGGTGCTGACCTGCCTGCAGTTTGCTTCTTGGTTTTGCCCATCATCTATCTGCCTTTGTGCTGTAGCTGCTGCCTAAACAGATTTTCTGTTTTTAATAAGGAGCAGGAAAGTTTTGTAGTCTTTCCCAGTGGTGTAGTTTAAAAAAGAAACTAGAACACAAATAAACAAGGGCCCCATTTCGATTTAACTCTTGCCTCTCCGGTGGATAGCTAGGGCCCGGTCTCCTGGCTTCATCATCGGCTCAGACAATGCCACTGACCTTTCAGCAGCAGCTCCCAGGACTCCTTCCCTTCTGTTCTCCTCCTACAACCTGGAGGCAAGAGAATGCTGTGATGGCAACACCTTCGTCCTGGGAATCAGTAGAGATAGGGGTTAGGCCTTCAGGCTCTGAATCCAAGCTGAATTGACTTCTGGTCAGTCTCTGACACTCACCAGCTGTGTGACCTCAGGTTAGTTGGTTAATATCTCTGAGTGTTGGTTTTCTCAGCTGTGAAAATGGGGGTGATAATGGTACCCACTTCAGGGGGGTTGCTGTGAGTAATCAGTGAGGCACCTGGTAAGTGCTAAGTAAAGGGTCATGCTGGCTGTTGTTATTACCAGGTGGGCCTTGTCACTGAAGTCTTAATCTTCTTCATGCACCTGCCCAGGAAGCCAGGAGGCAGCTCTGGACATTGCGTACCAGTGGACTCCAGGCAGCGTTTTTCCTGCTGAGACTAAGAAAATGGTGAATCATCAAAACAAAGCCAAGGTGGCTGCAGCTCACTTTTGTTCGGTGTAGACAGCAACTATTACTTCTTTAGCCCGGCCTGCGTAATTTAGTTATAATCCCAGACATCCAAATGCTTGTGGAGCAGCTCTCTGTGGATGGTTTATGAGGTGTGGTGGCATCATAGGGATTTGTTGGGACTCCCGGGCTCTTGCAGAGTTTGCAATGGCATGGCCCTGCCCACAGTGAGGGACGGGGGTTCACAAACCAGCCCCTTTGGGACTCTGGAGAGTCTGAGTTCTGCTGTCCTGGTGCCTGTCAGTGTGCGTATCAGACGCTCATCCATTTGCACATTTAGAGCCCAGGGTTCTAATCGTTGGATTGTTTCCCTTTCTGGGGAATTGTCTGAGTTGCTGGACAGGACTGTGCTTGAGGTGTGGCCTCTGAGACAGTCAGGACCCGACAGGGGCACTGCAGTGAACTGAAGTTTCTGGCGGTGACATTAGTCCGCATGTCAGGAACCAGGGGCTGCATGAAGCAGTTTCTCCATGGAGCATCTCATTTTCCCCTCACAGCAAACCTGAGAGACTGGCTTTTTACAGATGAAGAAACTCATGACGGACTGGAAGGGATGTGGGATTCTAAGTATCCCAGAATAGAGATTTGCAAGAATTTTTCTTCCAGGATACACTTGACAGATGATGTTCACATGGTTGACGTATTCTCAAGAGTATACGTAGATTTCCATAACTCCCCCTTCCAAATTTTAAGAGGAAGTTAAGCAAATTGGATTTAAGCTCTAAGCTCTTGTTTTTGTGTATGTGCTATTTTAAAAAGAATTTTCTTCCAAGCACTTGAGTAATAATATCATCCAGTTAAAGATCTATTTCTGAATATGGCATAGATAAGACGGGCTGTGGGCTCTGCACAGTTCCCCACACACCAGCTGTAACTGATTCCTTTTTCTTCATATGGAAGCATGTTACAAATCAGGTGACAGTGGCAGTATTATAGGTCCAAGATAATCCATGCAAAACTCTTAGCATACAGCTACATATTATAAACACCCAGTAAATAACAATAGCTAATCCATACATAACGCTTACTACATGTCAAGAAATCTCTTATGAGCAACAGAAATTTTATCTAATTTGGCCACGACAAAAACCTTTTTCAGATAATTGCTCTTATTATCCCCATTTTACAGAGAAGGACTTCAAGGCATGGGGTAGTTAAGTGATTTGCCCAAGGCCATGCAAGTAGGATAAACTAAGGCAGGGCTGGTTTAATTCAGCCGTCCTCAACTGTTTCTATGCATTATGTCATGTTTCAGTGCAAACTGGCATTGGCTCTGGGTTTTTATTTTTATTATTGGCAAATTAACTGTAAGATGCTTCATAGACCACTTTGAGGCCAAAATGCTGTGACATCACCCTGGAGAACTGCTCTGAATAGTGCCCAGAAAAGAGCACAGTGGTGTGGACTTAGTTTTTGTTGTATGAATAAACAAGGCAGTCAACCTCCTGAAATAGGAGATTCATAGAAATGAAGAAAGCGATGTCTTCTGAAGCCAAAGAAGGGGAAGATATTTGGCAATCCTGTTCAGGGCCATCCGGCTTGTGCTGGTGGAGAGCTCACTATTGAATGGGCCTCTGGGTTGCCCTTTTGTGAGCACCGGCTTGTGTCAGTAAACGGTCCCTGCGTACTGCTCTGAGCAAGGACTGGCTTAAGGAGTGTTGATCTGGCCGCCTGGCACAGGCTTCCATGGTGGGCCGCAGAGCAGATCTGTGGCTACGTCCAGTTCGGCTCTTCATCAGTGGCTTGGATCAGGTTGGCAAAACTTTTCTGTAAAGAACCAGATAGTAAACATTTTAGGCTTTGCAGACTGTTAGATCTCTGTCACAATTACTCAGTTCTAGCATTGTAATATGAAAGCAGCCATAGATAATTCTTAAAGAACTGTACATGGCTGTGTTCTAATAAAACTTTATTTATAAGAATAGACGAGGGGCCTGTCCAGTGAGATTGACCTCTAGCCACAATTTGCTGATCTCTGATTTGGATCAAGAAAAAGGCAGAGTTATTACACCAGTAATGACAAAAACCCGGGGAAGAGGGCTAGGTAAAATACAACAGAAGAAAGTGAAGGTTCATGAGGCTCTCAATGGACCAGGGCAAGAGCAGGTATAAAATATTAGACATTATGTGAATAGCTGCATGGAATTCTGGCTTTGTCACACTAGTATGTGACTTTGGACAAATTACTCGGATCACTTAACCTTTCTGAATCTTATATGTGTTTTCTGTAAAATAGAGACTGTTCTTAACCTTCCTCTGTGGATCCATGTAAAGATCAAATATATCACTACACTTACCAATATATATATAAATGCTTTTTAAGTATAAAAGTATAAATGTAGACTCCTTCATTTACCCTTTAGAAAATAATCAACAGGGTTATAGGCTGGAAGACCTTGACTAAAAATCAGAATTCAGGTATCAGTTGACTGAAGCAGCCGTGTGGCCTGGCTCCCCCCAAGGCAGCTGCACCTGTGTTTGTGGAGCTGACAGTCCACAGGCCTGGCCAGGGAGGATCCAGGAGGGTAGGGACAGAGAAGCGAGGTAGAGGGCAAGGAATAGCACCTGGGAATTCTGGGCTGGAAGCCAAGTTCTGTCACCTCTTGACTGCGAGTCTCGGTCGAATTACATAACCATTCTGATCTTCAGTGCCACATCTAAGAATAACATCTTGCTGACAATATTCTGAGGACCCTGGTAGACGTTCCTTGCTTTAGTTTGCTCAGCATTGGTTCTCCCTTTTCTGGTAATGACTCCTCCCTCTTAGTTTTCCTCTGAGCCCCGCCCAAGCCCAGAATATCTGAAGCTCCGTGGCACTGACCCCTTTCCTGGTGTAGAGCCAGGCATGTGACCCAAACCAGGCCAGTGAGAACCGTACCCTGCACTTTAGGGAGAGCTTTTGGAGAAGAGAAGCTCCTTTTTTGCTCAAGCTGGGGAGCAAGGATGTAGGTCTTGAGCTCTGGGAGGGATTGAGGGGGACCCTGTGGAAAGAGGCTGCCCTGAGGGAGGCCAGCACACACTAAGGCAGAGGTGAGGCAGGAATAAAGGAAACAGAGCTGTAATGACTGTCTGTGGATCTAGCTGCACCCGAATCCCTTGAGCTTTCGGTTATGTGAGCAAATACATTTTCTCTGTGAAGCTCTTTTGATTTGTGTTTCTGTCACTTGCACCAAAGGATCCAGACTAATAGAACATGAGAAGTAATTAGTACAGTGCCTGGCATGTCGTAAGGGCTCAGAGATGATACAGTATTTATGCTCCTTATTTGTGAAGGTACTTTGTTAAAAAAAAAAAATGCTGGAGGGATGTTAAAAAATCACAATGGCCCTGGTGGCACATGAACTAAAATGAGGTGACCTAGAAATTCCTCTTCATAGAGGAGGGGAAAATGAAAGAAGGGAAGAGGCTCATCTTGGGAGAGAGCAGGATTTGAAGGACCTGAGGGACTCGCCGTGTCAGCCCACAGGGCAGAACTGAGCCAGATCAGAGCAGTTTCCTCAGGGTACGCCCCTCGACCAGGAGGGGAACAGGCAGTGGCAGAGGAGCGGTTGAGCCCGTACAGGGTCTGGGTTTTCCTGGTTTTGTCAAAGTGTTTTTCAAGACCTTCTGACCATGACCCACAGGAATCAATATATTTTACATGTGACCCAGTACATGAATACATATATATATATATGACCAAAAAATTCGTAAAACTATCCTTTTACCATATGGAATGCATTCTGATAATTTTCTATCCTAGTCTGCTTATTTTAATTGCTCTGTTTCATTTCATTCTTTGAAGACGCTGGCCTTGGCCCAGTAATTTGGTTTCATGAACTCTATTGGATTCCAAACTGTGTATGAAAAATTCTGTCATGCAGGATATTCTTTGTCTGGGATGAGAGATTGTGGCGAGGGTGGATGGTGAGCAGAGGCCCAGGATGGGAGGGAGAGCGACTGGCCACATAGGTCAAGCTATGACTGGCAAATGTCCTTCTATAACATAAACATGCAGAGCCTGAGGCCGGCCCAGGGACAGCTGTATAAGGTGCTGGCACCTCTGCTCCCTCAATCCCGCCCAGGCACACAATGCTAAGGATCCCAGCAATCTTTCTCTCCAGGCTTGACTGTGCCTCTGAATCCTTCTCAACCCAATTGTCTGGCCAGTTTTTTCCCACAGAGAAATCTATTTGCCATCCATGAGTCAGCCTCACAGGTGAGGGAAATTGAGGTTCTGCAAGTTGCCCGCAGTTGGGGTCCAACCTGAAACCCAGCTCTGCCTGTTTTTTCACGTCTTCCTTTGACTCCTGCCTTCTCCCTGTAACTCTGGTCAGAAGTGACAGGTATAGCAGAAAGAACACCAAATCGAGAAGTGGGAGAAGTGGGAGATCCCAGGTCTGCTGCAAACCAGTCGAGTCATTCCGCCAATCTGGCCCTTAGTTTCTTTAGCCCTAAAATGGAGATGATAATGGCATGTTGCCCCGTGGGCTCATCAGGAGGATGGTGTGAAATATCCCAGGTTAACAATGGATCCCAGGGCTTGGCACACTAGAAGGACTCTACAGTTGCTAACTTCCTTTCTTTCTCACTGCCTGAAGCTCAGCAAACATGGGAAGTCCCCACAATGGGAGGAAAATGCCTTTTATTAGTTCTGGAAGACACTAATTCAAGATCACTGGAGAACACGTTTAAGAGCCAGGCTTAGAGATGGAAGAGTTCTGAGCTGTAGGCTGTGACACAAATTCTCTCCCTGTCTCTGTGTGTCATTTGGCAAATCACTCACCCTCTCTGTGCTTCCCTTTATCCTCATAAATAATAAAACAAACAAACAAATAACGGTTGGGTGGGCCTTGACATTCCCAGGTGCTCTGGGATGATCATCTGAATTCACAGATAGTGTTCAGGAGATTAATTAACCACCTATTGCATACCCTCACCTTTCAGTCCCCCACCCTATATCAAAGAGAATTCCTCCAGCCAACCAGTGTGGATGGAATAATGTTCTTTTCTTTGCCCTTCCCCCCACTTTTTAAAATACAATGAGGCTCTGTTAGAAAGCAACTGCTGCCTGTTCTGTCAAAATCAAATCAAGGAGGAGAAATGGTAGCACTGTTTCTGGACTGGCACATGTCCAGTGTGCAGCCACTTCAATACCCTCAAGTCTTTTCACTTTTTAGATTTTGCAAAATCATGTGAATTTTCTTTCCAAGGGCCTGTCTCCATAAAGCTGTTGCGTAACTGCAGGTAACTGGGGTGAAGCCACAGCTAGCATGACACCTCAAGCTTCTGTGGACCTCCATGCAGTAGAAACCCAGCGGAACCTTGGTTCTCTTTTAACGTGAAGCAAGACTCATAGAACCCGCAGAGAAGTAACTCATTTGGATGGCAGTCAGCCGGCTTCGTTTGTGTTCATTCGACATGCAACAGCAGCCTGGTTTCTTCCAGAGGCCGAAAAATGAGCAAGAGGGAAGCGTCACTACTGTCGTAGGGCTGCAGTTGGGAGGACAGCTCTGGGCACAGAGGCTCCCTCTCTTCTCAGCCACGACAGCACTCTGGGACAACAGCAAGCCCGGGGAGGCTGTGTCTCTTGGTTACTGCCCCCGTGTGAGGTGTGAGGCAGAGCAGGGATGACAAAAAGCCCTGTGACTTGTGTATAGCGCAGACTTGTCTCATGCATCATGATAAAATGTGACCTTATTTTGTTTCCTCGTCATCTCTTTAAGTTTCCATGAGGTTGTTTTTGTTTCCTATAGTTGACCTAGAAAGCGCCACAAACTTGGTTGCATAAAGCAACAGAAATTTACTCACTCACGATTCCAAAGGACAAAAGACTAAAATCAAGGTGTCAGCAGGGTTGGCTGGTTCCTTCCAAGGGCTCGGAGGGAAAATCTGTGCCATGTGTCTGTCCTAGCTCCTGGTGACAGCTGTGACTTGCAGCTGCATCACTCCCATCTCTGTCTCCATCCCGGCATGGCCTTCTTCGCTGTGTCTCTGTTTTCCCTTCTCTACACTTATAAGGACTTGTCATCAGATTTCGGGCTCACCCTAATCCAGGATGATCTCATGTTGATGCTTAATTACATCCACAACTCCCCCATTTCTCCATTTAAGGGCCCGTTTACAGGTTCCGTGTGGATGTAGCTTTCGGGTAGCTATTATTACAACTAGCTACAAGGATTTCTCTCCTCCTGCCCTGGAGAATACTAGCCACACATTTTCTGCTCATTCTGAGGTAGCATTCAGCCACTTTAAGTTTCAAATATGGCCTTAATTTAGTAACTAGAGTATCTACTGCTGGGGAACCGCCAAAGCTTGAACTTGAGTTAGATCCTTTCTCCGCTGCGGCTCAGATCTGAATGGAACTAGAAGGCTACAGTGGGTAGGGAAGTGCCATTCTCCTTTCTACCTTCTCTGCTCACCTCCTTCCCACCCACCATGTCCCCCACAACTGCTGCTTCACTCTTTGCCAGTGTCCAAGGGGGGCTAGGCAGGAACAGTGGGATAGTTCACATCTGGCTGAGTAGCTGTTATCTGGGCCGGGCAAATATTTAAAGTGGAGACCCTAGTTAGGCCTAGCCAATGACAAAAATGGATTCATTCTCTCATGGGAGCTTTGAAGGGTTCTGCATATTCTCAGTTGGCCCTTCTCTCTCTTCCAGTTTCCCTGACCCAAGGTTGATACATCTGGTTCCTAAGCCCTAGCATCCAGCCAACACCCGCAGAGCAGCTAACTGGACCTGCCCCCACTCTATCTCTGCGTGTTTGGCTCACAGGAAACATGTACAGGGACTTGCCCCACAGTCTCCAGGCTGTGGGCTCAGCCCAACCAAGCTCTGCTCTCCTGGCTGGCCACCCAGCAGGCGTCTGGAGCAGTCTCCTCCTCCCCTTCTCAGTGCTTATCCTGGGATCCTCCATCCTCTCTAACTTTCCAAGACGTGCATCAGCCTGCAGCCCTCTGTGTCTTCCAACTGTCAGAAATATACTTCAAAAATCTCTGCATAGTCCTGAAGCCTCCCTTGGGAAGCCTGGGGCCCTGAGTCGGCGAAACCCATGCCCTTGGAAAAGGACGGGGACCTACATGAAGACAGCAGCCTTCTCCAAAAAAATCTCTTCACCGATTTCCTCTTCCCACATTCACAGTCCCTTCTTTTATCTTGCTCTGTCCGTCTGCACAGAGCAGTGTCCTGCTGTCTCCCACACATATCACTCTGTGATTATTGTATTACTCCCTAGTTTCAATAGAAAAATGAAGAACGGATTCTAGGTACATGGATTATCTTAGGGCATTTTTTAATGAAGTCGTTCTCACTATTTTAGCACTTATTACAGAAAATAAGGGGGAAAAAGACCGCAGAGATGAGGAGTCTCTGTGGAGCAGCAAGTCTGAAGTTTCTGGAATTGTGTGGATAGTACAAGTGTGTGTCTGTCCTGTGTCCATTATGATGCAGGTTCTTTCTTTAAAGGGTGGGGAGAAGATAGAAGAGATTTCAATACGGGCCATTGTTTTATGCCTGTGGGAAGTCCTATCACCCCCAAAGTGCAAACCTGAATATCAGGATTTTTAAAAATCACATCTTTGAAGTAATGAGGTATTGGATGGTCTTTCTTGATTATAAAAAAAAGAAAAATTCATTCATAACCAATGAAATGGAGAATCAAGACCTCTCTCATGGTTCAGGTCAGTGCTGAGGTCTTGGTTCTCACCTGGCTCTTCATCTCTGTGTCCCTAACTCCTCCAGGGACACAGAAATGTGTCCTGCCAGCCTGCCCTGCCCCAAGTTTATATTCCACATTGTCTTAATCCTTTCAAGCTGTTGTAACAAAATGCTGCACACTGGGTGGCTTATAAACACTAGAGATTTATTTCTCGCAGCTCTGGAGGCTGGGAAGTCCAAGACTAAACCTCCAGCAGATTCTGTGTCTTATGAGAGCCAGTGTCCTGGTTCCTTCTAGCTATGTTCTCACACGTTGGAAGAGGTGAAGCAGCACCATGGGACCTGCTTAATAAGGGCCCTGATCCCAATCACGAAGGCTCTACCCTCATGACCCAATCACGTCCCAAAAGACCCAACTTCCTCATACCATTGCCTTGGGAGTTAGGATTTCTGCATATGAATTTGAGACTACAGCCCACATCTTTTCCCATTCCCATTTCAGTCTCCTTATTTTAACAAAACTTAACATTGCCTTGCCCCTCCAACCCCTAGCTCTCTACCGAGTATGCTGGGAGGAGATTGGGAATAGCTCATATCACTCTGTGTTAATGTGGTGGTCATTACTTGGACTGTCTTTTCCAGGGTGATAGCTGTCACTAGAGAAAATTGTGCAGCCCTAAAATTCTCCTTGGCATTGCCTGAGAATTTATTCCTATCAATTTGACAGTCTGGGAGGGTTAGATTGTGTATCAGGACAAAACAGGGTAAATCAGAATCTAAGTAGATATGATATTGAGAATCCTTTTCTAGCATGGCAAGTTTCATTCTAAAGGGTCTTAGATTATAAATACTTATATTCTTTAGGAACAGCTCTGTATTGATTCACTTCCCTGTGCTGGATGGCAGGGGCACAAAGGTGAATAGGCTGGTGTCTTGCTTAAACAAGTTTCATGGTGACATGCACTGTGCATTGAAACCTATCAGCTCCCCAAGCTATGAATAAGAGGTCTTTCCAGAAAGTATCCAACCATTGTTAACATAACGAGAATGGTTTGGGCAACATCAATGGAGCCTGGCAACCAAGGAGAGTGGACTGGAATGTGCATGCGTGAACAGTGACAACTTCACTGTCCTGGTCAGTGGGGTGCTAGATGCTGTTGAGTGAGCGTGTGTACTGTGTGGCCGTCACATTCAAAATGACTGAGTGAGTAGAGCAAGGAATCTGCATCAAATTTTATGTTTAACCTGAACATTCTTCTGCGGAAACTATTTGGATGATTCAGAAGGCTTTCAGGGACGATGCAATGAGTGCTGCGCAAAGAAAGTGTGGCACAAATACTTCGGAGATGGTCAAGAATCTGTTGAAGGTGATCCATGTTATGGAAGGCCTGCAACAAGCAGAACACCTGAGAATGTTGCATGTGTGCGGGTTAGGTTAAGAAATGCTGGGAGAACTGTGTGAGATCCCAAGTTGCCTACTTTGAAGGGGACTGAGGTGTCATTGTCCTATGTACCATGTTTCTTATATCTTCTTCAGTAAACGTCTCTATTTTTTATGTTACGTGGCTAGATACTTTCAGGACAGACCTTGAATATGTACATGTCATGAGGAGCATGAAGAAGAAGCAGGAGTCACTCACATCTGTGAAACTAATGAGGTGTTGGGTGGGGAAGTCAGACCATGCTGTGCTGGAACCAGCTGTCACAGATTGTTCATGACAGCCAATTATGAGCCTCTGATTTTAATAGCTTGAAATCAGCCATGGTGGGAATATTTACACCACAGAAATTGGTAAGCACTACAAATCAAGGCATTTTGTTTCCAAAGATTCAGGTGTTAAACATTTACCAGTATACCATCAAAGTCAAGGTAGTGCTTTCCTCCTCTGACTTTGACTGCTAATTCACTTTAGAACAAACCATTTAGCATTTCTTTAGCATTTTGGGTGCCCAGAAAAATCTCATGTCCTTTCAGGAAAGCTGTGAGAAGCAAAAACATATACAAAAGGAAGTGTTTTGGGCTCCCTAGAAGAAAAGGTTTATTTTTTTTTATTCTTTGACCCCATGAAACAAATACTTGGAGTGGTTCCATGACTTTTTCCGGATCCTACAGGAGTCAGTAGCAGATCTCAGGAAGAAAAGTCCTCCCTTTCATTTGTTATTATAATGTTTCATATGAGCCTTTTATTCAAGGAAAATAAAACTGTAATATATAAGTACAATTTAAAAATCTTCCTCACTGTTTGTTATGATTGGATGATATATTTTCACCAAATATTACTTTTTGCAAGACACTGTGTGGGCTTTACAAAAAGCAGAAATGGGAGGACAAGGAGTTCAGAAGTTTATGTCCAATATTTATTTTTGAGCTGCTTCTGCACTAAGCTTTGTTTGAGTTATTTTTCGTCTTTCAACAAATGATCACTGAGCATCTTCTGTGCTGATTTGGGGGCAAAAAATCAATAAGATAACAATTCCTAGGGCTAAGGTAGAATGTGGTAAAGTTCCAGGGTCCAATGTATATTTACTGAATAAATGGGCACCATAGTGAGGAATGGCGTGGTGGGCTGGCAACCAAGCTATTCCAAGGCGAAATGTAAACAGAAAGATATTTACAAAGAGAATTTGCATAGAATTAATCCAGAGTTTTCTAGCAGGCAGTGACCCGCTTCCCTTCCACCTGTGCCTTATAGAAAGGAGAAATAAATAATTGGAAGGCTGGAACGAGACCGAGAGATCATTAAGGGCTTCCTTTGGCTCAAGGCTAGAAGCTGTGCTGAAACCTTCCAAGAATGAGTGTTACCTGCCCCATTAATTGGAGTTCCCAGAGAAGATTTCATGAGCTTTTTCACTAATGTCTTACAGACTCTGACTGCTCTTACTGGCAAGAAATTCCTCAGATTTAACTAAATCCTTCTGGTTCTCATACTTCCTTGACTCACCTCTTCTGTTGCATGTGGTCTTCATTTCATTCAATCATTCATTTCTTCTTCAGTCACTTTTGAAGCACTTACTGCATGCTGAGTCGGTGGTTCTCAACCTCATGGAGCATTTGAAAAAATACTGACAGCTAGGCTCTAAGTCCTTGAAACCAATGGGACATATCTGGACTGGCTCCAAAGGCCTGTGTAATGACAATGGTGATGATGACAACAATAAAAAATAGTTGTGGCAATAGTGATAGCCACAGAAAACACTTATTAGGTGCCACACACTGTTACGTTTTGCATGAATCACGTCATTTAATTCTCACAGCAACCTTATGAGGTAGGTGATTTTATCATCATCATCAAAGATGAGGAAACTGCAACATGGGGAGATTAAGTAACTTGTCCAAGGTCTGTATCTGGGATTTAACTTTTTCAGTCCATTTCTAACCACTGTTATATTGCCTCTATATTGCTGTAAAGTTTTCCAGAAAGTTCTGATGTATTCTGAAATTGAAAACCATTGACCAAAGTGATAGTACTTGGCATATCTTGGCGTATAGTACTTGGCTGTCCAGAACTGTTTGTTCCTTTACTTTCATTCCTTTATTTCACTGTCTGGCAGTGGGGACAGATATATTAAGTATACATTCACATACTCATGCACACACACCACACCATGCACAACATGGTGAATCTTGCACAAAGTACTAGGAGGGAGAATGTAAGTGTAGGGAGGTGGGGGAGAATAACTCTTTCCAGGGTATTGGAAGAAAGGTTAGAAAGGAGGGCGTGTAATTTGGCTTTAGAATCAAAAGTCTATTCACAAATCCTCAATTAAATGCAAACCCTGGGAAGCTTACTCTCATGTGAAAGTATTCTCCATTGGCCTGTGTGGGACAATGGCTGTATTCCTGGGGCTTCTGGAAAGGGGTGAGCCTGAGGCTGGATCAGACTGGGCCACACTCCAACTTGTCTATGCAATCCTTTCCCTAACCCTGCCCAATACGGGTCCTCAGACATTCCTAATCTCACTGAGGCACTCTGCACTGGGGCCACTGGTTGTGGAAGTGACTCTGAAATAAGGAATCCAGGGCTGTCTATGTTATTTATCCCCAAGCCTGTTTTCCTTGTTCTATCCTGTGATAATAGTAAGATGAAGAAGAGTAGAAATTAATGCAGTAAGGAGATGAGGTCTTGATATCATTCTCATCTTTATAACCCCAGAACCTAGTAGGTAATACCTGGCATGTAGCAGGTACACCGTGAATGTTTGCTGAAGAAATGAATAAGTGAGAAAGGAGACCATGTTCCTTCCATATAAACGTTTTCAGTTCTCCTGAATGGGGATGACGATGATTGTGATGGTGGTCATGGTTAACTGAATGTACCTGGATAGTCATTATCTCATTTGATTTTCTCAATATCCTCTGAGATCAGATGGGCTAGTAGCATCATCATCTTTACCTCTATTTATAAGTAAGGACTGTGAGTTTCAGTGAGCTTAAGGACCTTGCCTAAGGCCACTTGATAGCCTGCCAAAATTTCAGTCTCGGGTTGAGCCTTTCCAAATTCTGTGCCTTCTCTCCGACTGTGGGAGGCATTGCCAATTTCCAACTGCAAAATAAGATTCTGTGTCAGAGAACCATGAGAACATGCACCTTTTTTTCCCCTCTGAGATGAAAAATGTCCACATAATCTCTTTACCTTCAGGCGTCTCTTATCTCATGTGTTTTATGTGCTTGGTAATATACATCTACCCATGAGATATCAGTGGCACCCTCTGTAGTCATGACAGCCAACAATGTCTCCAGACATTGTTAATTGTGCCCTAGAGAGCAAGATCATCTCTTGTTGAGATCCACTGATCTAA
This sequence comes from Lepilemur ruficaudatus, assembly GCA_963574885.1. Classification (NCBI taxonomy): domain Eukaryota; kingdom Metazoa; phylum Chordata; class Mammalia; order Primates; family Lepilemuridae; genus Lepilemur; species Lepilemur ruficaudatus. The sequence continues at coordinate 29,362 of CAUYRT010037639.1, forward strand.
AGATTTTGCCAAAAAAGTAAATTTTCAAATAATTGAATTTTGGTGGTAATTATTTTCTTTTTATATCTTTTCTTTTTTTAAATGAAAACACTGAACTACACGGCTACAAAAGTCTAGTAAGGATTACAAAGCAAGAGATTAGGAGTCAAAAGACAAAGCCAGTCAAATGTAATCACCACAGTCACATGACTCATACTCATGGTAAAATGATTCTATTTTCTTTATTACATTGAACTTCGGATTTCTGTCCGCTTACTTTTCTCGGAAGGCTGATTACATTGTAGTTTGTTTATGTGTGTGTGTGTGTGTGTATATATATACACATAATGCATATATATTAGCTTTCTCCCTTCAGGAGAATTCAAAACTCTCTCCCTCCTGCCTACTTAAAATCAAAATTAGCTGAATAAGTTAATTAAAAGCAAGTTAAAGTTAGAAAACTTTTGTCTTTGAGTCACGAGCAACGTTTATTTTCTACTCGACAGATGAACATTGAAATCCAGGAAAAGTATGGAATTAAAGCCCAATAAAATGTTATATAAACTCTCAAATCACGTTGACTTCAGTGGTGAGATCATGCCAAGAAAGTTCACAGATCAGCTCCAGGGACACAGACCCAGGGATTTAGCCACCTCTGAGCATTTCTAAGCAAAAACACATGTCTGCAAAATGAGCCTTTGCAAACCAAAGACAGAAGGATTGAGCTGCCAAGTGTATCTCAGGCCTTTTCCACACATTCAACTTTCATATTTAAGGGCAGCCTTGGTCTTTATACTCTTGAAGGAAGTACAGCAGAATCTTGACAGACTTAAGACTGCATTTATCTTTGGAGAACATTTGCCAGGTGGTTCTCCTGTTTAGGTCTCAAAGAGGACTCCATCCTCAAAATCAGGCTCATTTGGTGGGTCTCTCAGTAAAGGAACTATTTTGTTTGTTTATTTGTTTGATTGTTTCCTGTTTAAGAATTGGTCTGGCGTCTGTTATTAGAGGACAGCCCAATATATTGGAAAGGTCAATGGCTTTGACTTTCACTCTCCACCTCCCCAGTTTCCTGGTTGTATGACCCTGGGCAAACTACTTAATGCTACTGAGCCCCACTGCTGTCCTCTGCAAATGGAGCTGAAGACACTACCACTTAGGGAGGTTGGGAGAATACAAGGAGATGGGGAGTAGAAAACACCTAGGGCAGTGCCTGCTCTATCAATAGATGCTTAGTAAGTCTTTATTCCTGCCCCCTTTTCTTGACACCGTGGTCACAATCAGACGACCCAGTGGGTCAGATGTTGCCTGCATATGTGATTTTCCTGCAAAATGGTTTCAAACATTCTAAATTAATTGCCAATATTTAAAAATCAGGAGATTTCAGGTAAAAAAAAATAATCTAAATTTCAGGCTTTGGGGAAAAAAAATCAGATCTAGCAACACTGGATTCCTATAGGTGGACTTGTTCACCCTGGTCCTCCAATCTCCACCACTTCCTTGTGACCACAGCTGGCCTGCTTTACTCATTTATGTTGCTCACCTGATATGTTTAAGAACTTAAAGGTTTTAGCCACGAGGCACATAAACAATTACAGAGACTCTGGTTTATGGGAGGCCTCAAGGATGCAAAGACCTACCCGATAGACCTGCCTTCAAGGAATCCCTTATTAAGGGATTAATGTAAGTGATAATTTCAATTTAGCAGGAATTTATTGAATTCTTACTGTAGACTTGGTGCTGAGGATACAAAACTTAATAAGACACAGTCCTGCCCAAGAGGAATCTGACCTGCTAACCTCCTCCATCCTATTGATTGGATTGGAGTTTCTGTATTTCTGTTTCTAACCCAGGTTGAGACTCCTAATATCATTAACTTTTTATATTCTGCTTATGGCATCATCAAGTTGAGCCCTAGTTTTTGTTTTGTTTTGTTTTGTTTTTTAATATCCTATGTCATAAAACCACGACAGTGACTTAGCTATAGATAAATTTAGTCTTCTTAAAATTTGGGAAGAGAGAAAACACAAACAGAAACCATGTTCCCTTTTATTTTCTATAGAAAGAAGCTTTTTAAAATACGTGGCTTCTCAACTTCTAGCCCAGAGTCTGGGAAATAGTGGGGACTAAGTAATGTCTGTTTACTAAAATAAATGGGTGAATGGATAAATATTGGCTGAAATTCAAATGTCTAATGCATTTCACCCTTCTGCCCACATCCCTTTATTCATTTAATCAACAAATATATTTGGAACTGGCAAAAGAGTGCTCCAGACACGGGGACAGCAAGTCCAAAGGCTCCGAGGTAGGAATGAGCTTGAAATATCTCAAGAAACAGAAGGAAGGCCAGGGTGGTTGGGGGAGAGAGTGAAAAAAGTGACTAGGGATGACAGCAGTGGCCAGATTTTGCAGGGCCCTGGAGGCCTTGTGGCAGGCTTTGTGTATTTTTAGAGTTTGGTGGGAATGAGATCTGATTTCCAGTTTTAGAAGATCATGCTGGCTGCTACTTAGAGAATGGATTACAAAGAGGCAAGAGTGCATCCGTGAGAGCAGTTAGGTGGCGACTGTCACAGACCACAGGGTGTTAGTGACAGCGGGGCAGGTTCAGGATGGGTAATGAACTGGCACCGTGACACTGTCCGACAGATATATAATGCCAACCACATGTATAATTTTAAATTTTCTAGTAACCGCATTCCAGAAACCACATTTTCTAGTAGCAACATTTTTGTGTTAAGTGTTGAGAAGAAACGTCTTTTCAAATTTACTGTGTATTTACTGAAAATATCTCTTTATATTGTCTGCTTTATTACCTTTAAACTTTTTTCACACAGTAAACGGCTTCATTTTGTTCTGCTGCAGGAAATCAGAATTGACATTCTTCCTGAAATTTGTGATATTCCTTTCTCTACTCTTTTCTCTTAACTCCCCCAGTTACAGAACTGGCACGTGCTGTGTTTCTCCCCTAAACTCTGCACCAGTCCTATCATTTTGAATTTTAAAAATCCATCTATACTTACTTGTTTTAACTAGAAACTAAGCTAATCATTTACAATTATTTCCATTTAATTACGAATTATGATTTACATAGGTGTCCCTATGTAAATGCATAATATGTCTGCATAATACATTCAAGTACAATGTTACAAGGTACAAAGAAGAGAAATCATTCAAAATGAATCATTCTGTTGACAGGGACTGAGCACACACTGCCACATGTAACGGTACAAAGGATTCATGTACCCAGCACGCTCACTGCAGGATGACAGTAACATCTTCTGTGATGTAATAGTTAAATGGAAATGTCATCCTACCAACACCATTAAGTTATGTTTGGGGGAAAAGTATTTTGAGCTGCTTCAGATTTTAAATTTAACTTTACATGAGTTAAAATAAACTAAAATTTAAAATTCAGTTTCCCAGTAACACTAGCCACATTTTGAGCATTCAGTAGCCATATGTGGCTGGTGGCTGCCTTATTGGATGGCACAGCTCCAGTGAAATTCAGCGCTGAGCTGCTCTGCAGTCGCCTCTCCTGGCTCCGTCCTCACTGGCCAGGGGTTGGACAACAGGAGTCCTGACTACCGTGCTCTCATTACAACTCCCTGCTTTTTCATCCTGCAGTACTCAAAACCGAAATATCAGGGCTTGCTTATGGCATTCAGGTAAGAAACAGGGGAAGGCAACATGAAACCAAATCCTTAGGAACCAGACTATATTTTTAACTTTATTTTATTTTTCTATATATGTATTTTAGTTGGCCAATTAATTTCTTTCTATTTATAGTAGAGATGGGGTCTTGCTCTTGCTCAGGCTGGTCTCGAACTTGCTGATCTTGAGCGATCCACCCACCTCGGCCTCCCAGGGTGCTAGGATTACAGGTGTGAGCCACCGCGCCCGGCCCAAAGTTATATTTTTAAAACATGTTTCCTTACAGAACAACCAACATTTTCATTAAGAGAAGGAAATAATCCATTTGACATAGAAAAATGGACTCTCTTACACACACATGGACACACACACACACGCATGTGATTTTTTTTTTTTCTGTTTTTACCTGTTAGGTTTTGAATATGTGTGTCCATCAACCCAGCAGGACTGAGTGTGCCCAGTCTGGCTACTGGCCATGGTGGCCGGTGTCCACATTTTGGCACTGGGGAGTTGCTGTCACAAGCTGGCTTTATGTGTTTGTTAAATGCCAACTTTGGGGCTGTTTGACAACTGTTGTACTCCCTCAGATGGATAATGCCAATAAATACCATCAATTTTCAGCAGTCCGTAACACTTTCTGAGGTCTGTCGAGCAAATGGCAGGCATCTTAAAATGTATGTGACCAAGGATTGGGGTGTGTGTGTGTGTGTGTGTGTGTGTGTGTGT
>CAUYRT010037640.1:0-95683 GCA_963574885.1 Lepilemur ruficaudatus
GCCTGTAGTCCCAGCTACTTGGGAGGCTGAGGCAGAAGGATTGCTTGAGCCCAGGAGTTTGAGGTTGCTGTGAGCTAGGCTGACGCCACGGCACTCACTCTAGCCCGGGCAGCAGAGTGAGACTCTGTCTCAAAAAAAAAACAAAAAAAACTTATGTTTATGGTCGTACAATGATAGAACTGGAAGGGACCTTAGCAATCTCATCCCATGTTCTTATTTTGTAACGTCAGCTGTGTAGCAGTGATCAGTGAGTGAATTTGAAGTCAGAGAACGTGGTCTGGGTAGGTAACTCTTACTCCTTTTGAGCCCTTGTTTCCTGTTACATATTTGTAAAATCTCTTTTCTAGGTAAAAGTGCTTTTCGGACCTGTATCCCACTTTTCCCCTCAGTTGAACCAACATTCATAAAGCACTATGTGATACACTATGCAAGTCACTGGGACCTTTTCTGTAGATGACCTCATTTTATGCCTTTAGGAGAAAATTGTGTCCCTGACTTAACTCAGCATCTCTTTCAACCTCCTAATATACCTTCCATAGTGCAAAGGCTAGATAGCAGGGCCACTGCAGTGAGGATTTTAGATGTGCTTTAGATTCCACCAGTCAGATGCATTTATGTTAGCCTTGACATCAAGGTGGGTGAAAGAGTCAAGTGTGCGAAGCATCTGTTTTACTGGAGTGAGTCTAGCACAGAAGTTCTCAAACTTTAGCTGCACTGGAATCATCCATCTGGAAGGCTTATTGTAACAAAGATTGTTGGGTCCTAGCCCTAGAGTTTCTGATTCAGTTGGTCTGAGGTGTAGCCTGAAGAGTTTACCTTTATAACAAGTTTCAGGTACACGCTCTTTGATGATCTGACAGCATGAGAATTGTCTGGAATTGGAGAAATATTCTCTCTCGCATCTAAAAGAAATAAAGAAATGCTCACAAGAGGATCTTTCCCACTCAGAATTTATATTAAAATATTACCACATGAATATTTTTAAATTTATTTCATGGAATCTCCAAGTATAGTTAACTTGCCTGTATCATAACCTTGAACTCTATAGTTAAAGTGGCCCAGAAAAGTACAAAGTACTGCTGAGAGATTCTCCAAAGAAAGGCAAATAATTAAAAGTATTGATTAGAAACAAATACACCATCCAGCCTGTTTTATGTTTTGTTTGTCTTTTGGTGGGGTTTTTTGGTGTTAGAAGTTTTTGTTTAAGTGATTTGAGGGAGAGTGAACATTGAGGGACAGAATTAGAATGGCAAAACCATGAAATGTGTGCTAGTGTTGAAAAGGTTTAGGACTTGAAAATATTTTTTTGTTTTAATTGGTTTTCTTTTGCTTTTAACTGATTAATTAGGTGCGGTGGCTGGGGAAAATTCCTGTTTTTTGTTTTTTTTCTTAATGTTACTCTTTTAATTTTGTTTTATCCCTACAGTATTTTCATTATTTCAGAAAATTTTATTCCAAGTTTAGAGTTTCTATATTGGTTTAACCTCAAAATAAGTTTTAATTTGTGAAGTAAAATAGAGGGAGTTGTCATTTCTTCAGTCAGTTTACATTGTCTCAAACTAGTTTCTGGGTTTTGTTGATTTTGCAGCTCAGGCTGTCATTTTTCTTTCAAAATTGTTCTACAGTGTCTACATTTATTTTTTCTTTTCAGTATTTCAAACTAATGATCATTTTGGCAAATCTACTCATGCATTCATTCAAAGTGTATTTATGGTGTGCCTGCCATGTGCCAGAAACTCTGCTAGGCTCTGGAGAAATGATGGTGGGCGGAAACATCTCTGCTTTCATGAAACTTGTAGTAAAGTGGGGGAGAGAGAGGCTCTGAGCTATATGTTAGTACAAGCATAAAATTTTGACTAGGGAAAATACTATAGACTTTATGCTAGAGTAATTCGACTTGTTAGGAAAAGCTTCACTGAGAAACGGATGCTTAATCTGTGAGCTGAAGGATGAGGAGGAATTATGTAGGCCAAGAGAGGAGCAATCCATTTTCTAGGTAGAGGGAACAAAGGCCTCGACAGGGTAAGAGCTTGACAGAAATAGGTGAATGAAAGAAAGCCAGTGTAGTTGGCAGAAAGAGGCTGAATTAATTAGTGGGAGAAGGAGCTGGAGAAGTAGGGAGTGGGTCAGGAGTGACACTGGCAACTGGTGAGGAGCCATTGCAGCAACCTGGGTGAGAGAAGATGGTAACTTGGGACTGTGGTGTTGCTGGCAAAGAGAACTAGACAATTTTGAGCCATATAGAGTGTGGTATTTTCTTTTTAAAATTATATAGCTTATTGGGTTGAAGTATGTTACAGAAGTTGCAGATTGATTGTACTTTTTTCCCCTTTAGGAATTCTCCAGCCTGCCTCTGCTACTAGATGAATGGAAAACTCAGTGAGTTGAACTACGTGCCAACAAGGAATTGTCCTTGGCTTTTGTGCTTTGCGGCATACCTCAAATTCCTTTCACATCTTCTCTTACTATAAGAACTGCATCTGAGTTTTAAAAAATGAAGCAGCTGAAAAGAAAAAGGAAAAGCAATTTTAGCGTTCAAGAAACTCAGACCCTTTTGAAAGAAATTACGAAAAGGAAAGAAGTCATTTTTTCCAAGCAGCTCAACACAACTATTAACGTGATGAAACGAATGGCTTGGGAGGAGATTGCACAGTGTGTGAATGCCGTGGGAGAAGGAGAGCAGAGGACAGGGACGGAAGTGAAAAGAAGGTACCTTGACTGGAGAGCACTTATGAAGAGAAAGAGGATGAAGGCCAACATTAAGTTAGTTGGTTCTGGATTTCCCCTTCCCTCCTCTGATTTAGATGACTCTCTCACTGAAGAGATAGATGAAAAGATAAAATTCCGAAATGATGGAAATTTTGACTGGCAAAATGTGGCCGATTTCAGGGATGCAGGTGGATCCTTAACCGAGGTCAAGGTGGAAGAGGAAGAAAGGGATCCCCAGAGTCCTGAAGTAAGTATTAGCCTGTGGACCGTCTTTTTTTCTTTTTCAATTCTGGTGTAAGAGTTTATAGTTCAGGAATGGTTAAGACATTTCTAGATTTTCAAGTTTACTTAAACATAGTATATAACAAGTTCATTCCATTTGTTTTCTCTTTACATCAATAATACCTTTCTTCCCACCTAAATATAAAACCTCAACTCTATATGTTGGTGACATCAGATAATTCAATGTAGATGATTTTCAAAATTCAAATTAAATGGTTTTGTATACTCAAACAACACAGAAAGCTTTTAAGAAATATTTAGACAAATTGACAATGACCAAGTAGAAGCAAATACTGAAAATGCCTTTCTGTTTCCTCTTAGTTTGAGATTGAGGAGGAAGAAGAAATGTTGTCATCAGTCATACCAGATTCCAGGAGGGAAAATGAACTTCCTGATTTCCCCCACATTGATGAGTTTTTTACTCTTAACTCAACACCATCTAGATCTGCCTACGATGAGCCCCATTTGCTTGTCAACATAGAGAAACAGAAACTAGAGTTGGAAAAACGACGCCTGGATATTGAGGCTGAAAGACTGCAGGTGGAAAAGGAACGCCTGCAGATTGAGAAAGAGAGGCTGCGGCACTTAGACATGGAGCATGAGCGGCTGCAGCTGGAGAAGGAGCGGCTGCAGATTGAGAGAGAGAAGCTGAGGTTACAGATAGTGAATTCAGAGAAACCATCTTTGGAAAACGAACTTGGTCAAGGAGAAAAGTCCATGCTTCAACCACAGGACATAGAAACAGAGAAGTTAAAACTTGAGCGAGAACGCTTGCAACTGGAAAAAGATAGGCTGCAGTTTTTGAAGTTTGAATCCGAGAAGCTGCAGATTGAAAAGGAACGTTTGCAAGTAGAGAAGGAAAGACTTCGAATTCAGAAGGAAGGACACTTGCCGTGATTTTTCTAGGCCTCCCATTTAGCAAATATTTGTAAACTGTAGGTTTTTCTTATACCAGGTGATATAAGTATGGTTGCTGGATTAGGTGTGGTTTTTCTTTTCTTGTCTAATATCAGTGTTTTTAATAAGAAAAAGTTATATGTGGGTAGCTGTATGCTTAAGTAGTATATTATATAAAAACTCTGTGCCCTAGGATAAACAGTATAGCAGGAACTTGTGTTAGACTCTTTATATTGGTAATATTACTTAAAGTCTTGTATAGTCTGTGCACCCAGGGTTTACAACTATGCCTATATAAAATTCTAGCCCAGAGGTTCTCAACCAGGGGTGATTTTGGCCTCCAGAGGACTTTTGGCAATGTCGGGAGACATTTTTCATTGTCAAAACTGGGGTTAGGGGACAGGTTGCTACTAGCATTTAGTGTGTCAAGGCCAGGGATGCTGCTAAATATCCATTGATGCACAGGACACCCCCTCTCCCTCCCTCCCTCCCTCCACACACAAAGTAAAGGATTATCCAACCCCAAATGTCTAATTAGTGCTGAGATTGAGAAAACCTAGCCTAGCCTAACTGTGCACCTCTATAGCTGAGTTTTATAGTTTTAGCATATTAAAACCTCAAATATTTATGTGGATAGGTACTTAAATGGCCAAAAATGTTAACAATTAAATGTTACTGTGTAGTATATTGAATATAGGAAATGATGAGATTATAGGTATTTTATTCCCATCTTTCCATCTATAAATAGCCTTCCGATATTCAGAAAACAATACACGGAACATCAGAGAGTTTGTAAAATGGGTCATTCATCTAGCCATTGATGCTTGAGAAGCAAGACACAATTTTGAAGCTTTAGTTCCTTTTCTTTGAATCGTTGTCTCAGTTTGGATATGAAAATTGTCATTTCAACCATGTCTTGAAATCTTACATTAGTGAATGGTTGAAGCTAGTAAAAATGATACCAGTATAAAAATGGTACCAGTAGTCTATGAGCTTGAACCCAGTGAGCGGTTGTTTGACTTTTAAAATAAATAATAGCAGCTATTTGGGAGTAGAGGGTGGGGGAGAATGTTTTCTGTATTAAATAATAATTATGATGTTGAAATAAAGATAGTAGCTGTGTGTTGTGGAGTGGGGGAAGAAGCACTAGTCACATGCTATCTGACCTAATCTGTAGGATAATTCTTGAGAATAGAATCTATTCCTGGATCTGAAGCTCAGAGAACTCACATAGTGAGTAAATGGCTGATTTCCTCTCCCTGAGGAACAAAGTATATATCTTTAGTTTCTCTGGTATTTATTCGGAGCCCAATGGTTTGCTTAACCTACTTTTTTTCAGTTCCCTCAAGGTGCTTTTTCCACAATCCGAGTGATTCTGATGCACACCCAAGTTGAGAATCACTGCACAGGATCACTTTGTTTTCTGATTTCCAGGGCTAATATGTAGCTTTAATACATCTCTGCTGTTGACAGATACTACCTTGATTCTGTATTTGTTCCTTGTTAATTTAAGAATGGCTTGAAACTGTATGTTGACATTGAATATGGGTATGCAAGGAAAAATATACTTCTGTGTACTTACCCTGACTAAAATAGTGTTATTTTTCTACATCTGAAATAAATGCTTCTACCTTAGAAATAAACTTGCCTGTGGTGTCTGAAAATTTGTCATTTCAGGTGATGCTTGGTGCTCTAAGGGTAGAGGTTATCTAGGTTGGGAGAGAGCCCTGTCATTGTCAGTGAGTACAGGAGCCTAACATTTGTACTAGGTCTTGAGCTGTGTGTGTTAACATATGTTATTTGCTCCTCAAAACAACCCTTGAACTAAGTCATGTTATCTCCGTCTTTATAAGGAAACAGTGCCTCATTGATTTAATTAACTTACATACCTAAAAAATCCTATACCAATAGTGACCCAAGATTTTAGTATAAGAGCTCTAAGAAGGAGTAGTGAGTTTGTAGGTGTAGTTACAAATATTGTAGCTTTACCATTTGCCACTTGTGAAAGTCATTTAACTTGCCCTTCAACTTGATTTCCTCATTGGTGAAATGGGCATTGTGATACCTGCTCTGCCTGAGTGCCATCATTTTTTTCTTAAAAGAAAATGATATATGTAAAGTATGTAAACTATAAAATGCTTCTTAAGTGAAAGATATTAGTGTTGGATTTGAGATCAGTAGATTTTAATTTCCTAGGGAAAACACGAGCACAGCCAATAATTAATTTTGGGTAGAGCACTCCTAAGTTTCTGGAAGTGAGAAACAAGAGAAACATAATGTCTTCTAGGGCCTTGGCTAAAGAGCATTGAGTTTCTTAATCCTGCCCCAGGTGCAGGTGGGTTAGGTTGGTTCACTCCAGTAGAAAACAATGTTGCTGCATTTTTAAAGTGGTAGGCACACTCAGAGTGAGTCGTATCTGTTAGCTATTGCTGTGTTAACAAACAAATCCCAAATTTGGTGGCTGGAAGCACCAACCAATAATTTTGCTCATGATTTTAGAGAAAATTAGAGTGAACTTAGCATAATGGTTTTGATCTTGGCTGGGTTCTCCTGGTCAGTGTCAGGTTCAGCTTCTGGGATTAGCCTGGGTATTGGTTGAGGGAGGTGGGTCTTGAGACTGAGCTCTCTCCCTGTGTTGTTTGATCCTCTAGCCAGGGTAGTTTAGGCTTGTGCTAATAGGGATGGCAAGAGTCAATGAGAGAAAGCGCAGGTGCCCAAGGTGTCTTGAGGCCTAGTCTCAGAACTAGCACCTCAACACATTTCTGCCACACTGTATTAGCCAAAACTAATCACAGGGCCAGATCAGACTCAAGGGGTGAGGAATAGAGTTTATCTGCTGATAGGTGCTGTGAAGTTGTTTTGTAAAAGATAGGGATATAGAGGGGTGAGGAATTGTGGCCATTTTTGTAATCAGTCTACCACACCTCCATCTGGTTTGCCTGGGATACTCCTGATTATACCAGTGGTTACGTATTATTTAGCATTTGTCCTAGACAAAAATGTCCTGATAAGGAATTTATATGGCCACCCACATAAAGAATATCTCTTCCCATCCCTTTTGTAAAGATGCTGCTTTAGAATAAGTAAGGGACCATAAATTTGCAGGAAAGAAATGTGGTCTCTAGGGCTTTTTCTTCTAAATTATACACGTTAGTCTTTGTAATTGAAGAGAATTCCTGCTTCACTTCTTTCCTTTTCTGCTTAGTTTGTCCATTTTATATTATTTTGCTGCTTCTCTTCATTTTTCTACCTTTCATGCTTTGTCACCTCTACCCTGTATATAAAAGCAGAACATAGTGCTTCCAGAATATTTTGAGTTAATAACTACCTTATCCCTTTGTCCTTAACATTTTTTTTTTATTTTGAACCCAGAATGATTTTTACTATGCTGCTCTCCATTTGCTTTAAGGTTATACTTTCTGAAAAATAAATTTAATTTTTAAAACATTTTTAATTTGTCAGGGCTTTCTAGTCACTATTCTCAGACCTAAAGTTATAAGTTCTAAAGCTCCCGGAATACTAGCAGCCTGTTTCCTATTTCCACCTCTTCTTTTTGAGATGTGCTGATCCTTTGTTTACTTACCAGATAGTGTTTTATACAGTGCCTTAATTAAAATCCAGATGAGGATTGTCTGTCAAATGTATCACTTTGAAAATTTCCCCCAGTGCATATTGAAAAGGATTTAGCCTATATATAGCTGGGAGACAGCTGGAGAAGAACATACCTTCTTGAAAAAAAAAATCAGTAAACTGGTTGTTTAAATCTCAGAAGATTAATTTACTACTGTAGATAGAGACATTAAGACCACGCTGTTTGAATTGAGACAAGGAGAAAACAAGTGACAATGATCATAAAATTAGAATTTTGCTAAATATATTCTGAGAAGAACTTTTTCAATGATTTTCATCAGGGAACACCCTTTATTTACCGTTTATTTTTCTGATGTGACCCATTCATCTCTAAAAAAAAAATTAATAAATTGAAATATAAAGTCCATCAACTCTTATATCAATTCCTTTCAAACTTAAATCTCCAGCTCCAACATTTGAGCTGAAATACAAACCTATACTTATAATTGTTATAAGCATTTCACCCTGTATATTTTGCTGTTTCCTCAAATATGTGATGCATGCCTGAATCAAGTTCATTAGCTCCCTTCTCATGCATGTAAATTGTCTTCCCTCTGCGGGGCACCATTTGTACCAGGTTGTTTAGAAATTTTAGAAGTGTCTCTGAATCCTTTGCTTTGATTCTACCCAAGTTGTTAATGAAGTCCTGTCTTGTGTTCTGTTGATGCCTCAGATCAGCCACCTCCAATCTCACACGTAGTGCTTAGCATGGGGACATCTGCAGCCTGCATTCCAGCAGCCTCCTGTCTCTTGGTTCCTTCCTATCTAATCTTTCCTATATGACACTTCCGGAATAGATTTCTCGAAGTGCTTCTTTCCTTATGTCCTGAGAATTGATGGTATGTGAAGTAGTGGAAGGAGGAGCAAAGCTCAAGAAAGACTAGAGATCCAGTCCCGGCTCCGCTGCAGCTGGGTGACGTGGGGCAGTCGGTCTCTGAGCTTCACTGTTCTTGCCTGTATTGCATCTAGTATATGTGCCCTGCCTGACTCTCACCATGTTTGGAATAATATATGAAATGCAGTTTAAAACTAGAATGCAGCTTAGAGGTATTACACATTTGTTTTTCCCATAACAAGTCTCCCATTCCCTTCTGTGTCAAGTAAAATGTCCACAAATATTCTTGGCCTGCCCTGTTTAAGATTTTCTCATGCTGACATAAGTAAATACGCTTGTCAAGCTGCTTTCCAAATATGCCATTCATTTTCCTTACTTTTGCCTTTGATCGCGTTGTTCTTGCCCTTCACCTTCCCGTTTTCTATCCTAGAGTGACGATCAGCAGAACAAAACTTTCAGATTGAGGGGCTTTATCTTTTCACTTCTACTACAGTTTACCATAGTTTAAAAATACCAAAATGAATTTCACTGAATAAAATTAGAATATTTTATCATAACATTGGTATCATGTCTTTCAAAGTCTCCTTGGAGATCTTTTGAATAAAAATGTTAAAGTCAGCACCGATCTGTCCAGTTTATGACTCATTCCTCTCTTGTCTGAGAACTGCTCCCAAACCACAGGAGTGGGGCCTGGCAGCCAGGCCTGTATTCTGTGACTCTGCTCCCTTGGCTGGACTGTATGTACTTGGACCAGGATTGGTCATGGGTGGGCTTTGGATTCTCTGAGATAACTACACCATTCAGACGATTCTCTTTCCCACTGAACATGATCTGCATCCTGACCTGGATCTGATGTTGCTTTTGGTTATTTTGCAAATAAGTAGGATGACAAAGATTTTAATTCGTGCATGCTCACTATAAACTTTGGTGCCCTCCTATGAGTCTGTTGTTGGGTTTAGAGTCTTCTTTGCTCCCTATGCTATTTCCAGATTATTGTTCCTCCATTCTTTTTTTTTTTCAGCATGTTATGGGAGTACAAATGTTTAGGTTATATACGTTGCCTTTGCCCTGCCTGAGTCAGAGCTTCAAAGATGTCCATCCCCCTGATGGTGCGCACCCCACCCATTAGGTGCGAATATACTCATCCCTCCACCTGCCCGACACCCAATGAATGTTACTACTACATGTGCACATAAATGTTGATCAATTAATACCAATTTGCTGTTGAGTACATGTGGTGCTTGTTTGTCCATTCTCGTGATACCTCACTTAATAGAATGGATACCAGCTCTATCCAGGATGATACAAGAGGTGCTAGATCACCATTGTTTTTTATGGCTGAGTAGTACTCCATGGTATACATATACCACATTTTATTAATCCACTCATGTATTGATGGGCACTTGGGTTGTTTCCACATCTTTGCAATTGTGAATTGTGCTGCTATAAACATTCGAGTGCAGATGTTGTTCCTCCACTCTTTCACTAAAAAACCCTACATCTTTGAAGCTGGTACCTGCAGGCTAAAACCATCTTCCTCTTTTCATTACTCTTTCTGATAGTACCTCATTCATTGAAAACTTTTCCCTGACTCATCTTCCTTTCTACCCTGCTCTTCCTAGGAACTTCCCAAGTAATTAGTGTCCAGATGTAGAATCTATGAAAGCTTTGGCCACTTAATTCTATCTTTAACACCACTTCCACCTCTTTCACCTGACCTCAAAAGCCTGACCTCAAAAGCCCATAGTAGTATTCTGGGCCAAATCATCACTGCTCCTCCATAATGATGAATTTAAACACCAACTCAGTGACTACAATCTATGATCCTCCCAGCTTGCAAGTGTTTTTCATCCTTAGGACTTGCAGTCCAATGACCCGTCCAATTTCTTCTATCGCAACTATCGTTTCCTGGCTCAGATTCCAGACCACCATTTTACTCACATACCCAGGCAGATTGGTGCTGCTCTAAATTCATACTCCATCTGGGCTCTCAATACTGCCTGCCAATATTGTATTCTGTAGCCTACCCTCACTTCCACTCTCTAAAACCATAGTGTTGTGGGTTAAAGTGTCCCCCAAAAGATATGTTGAGGCCCTAAACACTGGGTACTTGTGAATGTGACCTTATTTGGAAATAGAGTCTTTGCAGGTGTAATCAAGTTAAGATGTCATATGGATTGGCCAATGATTGGTGTCTTTCTAAGGAGAGGATGATTTGGAGACAGGATACACACAAAGAAGAAGGACATGTGAAGAGAGAAGCACAGATTGAAGTGATGCAGCTACAAGCTGCAAGGAATGCCCTTGCCAATAATTACCAGAAGCTAGGAAAGAGGCATGGACAGATTTTCCTTCAGCCTCCAGAAGGAGCTAACCCTACTGACACCTTGATATCAGACTTCTGTCCTTCTGAAATGTGAGAGAATAAATTTCTGTTGTTTTAAGCCATCTAGTTTGTGGAAATTTATTACAGCAGCCCTAGGAAATTAATGCACATAATTCCAAACTTTTCCATTAGAGAGTTCTGACCTCCCTTTGGCTCTCCCCTCGTGCTCAGTTGATGACCTTGCCTTTGAGGAAACAGAAGCCATCAGACAGTAACTTCCTGAACTTCTGAACATCAAATTTACAAACCTACACTTGTCCTTTCTTTACCTTCCTCCCACTTATTGAATAAATGAATTAAGTAGCTACCACCCAACAATATTTTGTTTCATTTGGATCTCAATATTATTTTTTTTAAATCTTTTAAAAATATATGTAAATATTCCTCTCTCTCCTCCAGTAGCTCCATTTGACAGGGTATGTGTTATGATGTGTTATGATTATTCAATCTGGTCCTTTTCTTTCTGCCTTTTGGAACTCCTTAGATGGGCAGTGTTTTTTTCTCTGATGGTTCAGTGGGACTCTGGCCTTGTTGCTTATATAGTCTCTGGGCAGGAATACTTGAACGGGGTCTTGGGGTAAGAATAGGCTGTCAGCCCTGCTTGAATTACCTAGAGGATGCTGCTCTACTGGACTTTCCCAGTTTCAAGTGTGGGAGGGACTCAGGCCACTTGTTCAGGTCATTCTCTAACTTCTAGGGTTACCGACACCTAGCACACTCGTGAGGTTGCTGGCAAATTTCAGCTTCCAGTCCACAGAACTCCACAGACCAAGCTCTTCTCGGGATTTCCTACCTTCTGGAATTCACTCATGGGATTCTAGCTGTTCTCCAGTGGGCCACCCAGTTCTTGCCATGGGAACCCCAATAGAGGTAAAATTCTCACCACACCTAATTGCTTCCAGGTCTCAGCAGCCTCCAGACTGAAATGAAGAAAGTAACATGGAGTGAAAGTGGAGGGAGGTACAGTAGGTCGCCTGATGGTACAACATATTCACCACCTTGTTGCCAGTAGGTCGCCTGATGGTACAATATATTCACTACCTTGTTGCCAACAATAAGCTGGAACTGGGTATTTTGAAATTTGTACTTTTAATGGCAGTGCTTTTTAATAGGTGTTCATGAATGAATTTTAGGCTCTAATTTGAGCCTTAGAGATGGTGATGAAGTTCCTCAAACTAGGAGTTGCCGCATCAGGGATGTCTCTGAAGGGTAAGTCCCATAGTCTCCACTGATTCACTGCCACCTGCTGCTCTGCCAAATGGTGTGTGTGAGACCAAGGAAGCTGGTTCCCTGAATAACCACTCAGTAGCCAACTGTAGAGTATCTCCTGCCCACTGTGGACAGGAAGCCTGAGAAGCTGCTGGAGGAGATGCCCAAGGATCATTGCCCCTAGCCCAGGGTCTTGCCATGGTGCATATGGGAAGGAAATGGGGAGGGGAAAGGGAGGCTCTACAAAGCATAGCTCTCAGCTGCAGCAGCAAAGAATCTTCATCCTTACACAAGTGCAACAGATTCTTCCATCCATTTGCGGTACATATGCGCTTTAATGGCTTTCAAGCCAGCTTCAGTGTTACTGCTCCAATGAAGCGTGTGTGTTCTTCAAAATAGAGCATCATCATTATTTTAAAATACTTGACATGAAAAAGTTTGGTTGGATTCAAATCCATTCACATTTTGCCAAGAACTTTCAACGTTACATTCATTGACAAAAAGAAAGATGTATTATATCCTTTAAATATAATTTTAACTGTTGTAAAATTTTGAATGGCTGTAAAAATGGTTTAAGCTTTTTTTTATTGCCTACTTGTGTAAATAGCATTTCCGGTTGATGTCATCTATCAAGAATTTGAAGAGATTCTCTCTTCTTTGTCTTGAATTGTGGATAGTCATTCAAGAATACGATCTGATTTTTTAAAAAGTTATGGCTACAGAAGCTCAAGTTTCTCAATAAAGTTGTTTGGAAAATATTTTATTTGGAAGTTATGAACAAATTTATTCAATTGTACTTTTTATTTTATTTCTTAACACAATTGTGTAATATAGAGAAAATGGAATTAAGTTTTTTTCACCAAATCCCATATAAGTGCTTCTAAATCTTTTCCAGTTGATCTCAAGTGTGCTACTAAAATATTATGTGAAATATTATGATGTGAAAGACTGCTTTAGTGCAAGTACCAATATGGTATTGGTAATATTTGCCCATTCTACTTGTTAAAATACATATTAATAAATTGTATATTTTTTTCTAAATGTCCCCAAATGAGTGGAGTTACTGCCAGCTAAAGCCATGCTGTGCCTGTCCTGAAAGGAAGAGGAATCTGGAATCTTTTACTACTGTGATATAAGTACTGATACCAGCAATGTGAAAAATTCTAATTTTACCAAGCATTTTTTTGGAATGTTTGGCATCCATACCCTCTTCCTGAGCTTCCTGATTTTCTTCTAGGAATGACTACATTTCTCATCTTCATAATCCAAGTGGGCTTGACTTGACTCCAAGCTCTAGGGGAAGTGTATGATGGGCTCAAACCTATTTGTATATTCCATTCTCTGGAATTGGTTGATTCTGTGTGGCTGAGTTTTAGTTCTCTGTGTGCACACGTGTGCTCATCAGTTAGTTCCAATTTAATAATGAGTACATATGGTGTTTGTTTTTCAAATCTTGAGATACTTCACTTAGGAGAATGATCTCCAGTTCCATCCAAATTGTTGCAATTACTGTACCTTGCTCATGGAAACAGAGAGTAGAATGGTGGTTACCAGAGGCTGGGAAGGGTAGCAGGGAGGGAAGAATAAAGGTGGAATGCTTAATGGGTGTAAAAATATAGTTAGATAGTTAGATGAACAATATTTGATAGCACAATGAAGTGACTATAACCAACAATAAGTTACAGCATACTTTAAAATAACTAAAAGAGTGAAATTGGAATGTTCCTAACACAAAGAGATGATAAATGCTTCAAGGTGATGGATACCCCAATTACCCTGATTTGATTAATTCACATTGTACGCCTGCATCAAAACATCATGTGTACCCTATAAAGATATACAACTATTATGTAACCATAATAATTAAAGCTAAAAAAGAAAAAAACGATTTTATATTTTAACTGAATTATTCTTGCCTACTGTGTTACTGCCAATACAGCACCACATCCTCTTTGCTGTACCAAATGTGAAACTGTTTGTATGTCTCATCTCTCCTTGATGGGATTTGTCCTTCTTTGGGATTCAATTTACTTGGTCACCATGTGCAGTTCTCTGATTTGTACAAAAAATTTATAATTTTTTAGATGATTTTCCTTTTTCTCTTTACTGGAGCGAGAGTGACCTTTTTTGCATCCTTTTATTTCTTAGACAGAATCAGAAGCCCAGGGCTATAGAGAAGAAATAAATATAGTTTTGTTTATTGAGCTCCTGTTACCGGCTGCTGTGATAAGCAATTTATAAACATTTATTCTTAACTTCACAGCCATATCAAATGCTAGGTATTATTACTTCCATTTTATGCGTGAAACAATAGCCTTTTTCCAGAGGCCAGAGAGTAAGTGCCAGAACAAGGGTTCACAGTTTCGTCTAACTCTAAAGGTCAGAATTTGTTCTTTCTACTACTCATTGTTGCCTCTGGAACCAAAGAGTCTGGAGAGAGAAAGTAGAAAAGTTTATAAAATAATCATGGAACAGTGATATAAGTGCTTTTATAGAGTTAAACATAGGACCTAGGGAAATTTTAAAAAAGGATCTCTGCACTAAGGGAATCAGGAATGTTTACTGAAGAGGTGATTTCTAGAATGCTTCTTGATGGATGAGTAGGAATTGGGCATAAAGGGGCAAATGATAATGCAATACTTTGTGCCCACTCAGCTTCTTTTGAATAACTTCTTATATATTAATATATTCCACATTACACCTACCTCTCTAAAGTGGTAGCCAGTATTTGGTTTCCCTGCCTCCCTTGTTAGTACATCGCAGGCAAGTGATCTTGTTCCACCAGTTAGACCCTCCTGCCTGAGGTTTGAACTGGAAAGAGGCCATGCATGGCGCCCACTTCCTGAGAAGGTGATAGAGCATGCTGGGAGGCACCCACTTTCGGAGGCAGTAGAAACAGGAGTCCCAACAGCAGTGTCCTACGTTCAGTGTCCTTGCTGCAAGCTTTGATATGTGTCCACTAGTAGTTGGACATGTCTCAGGGGCATAATTTGGATATTGTTCTTGGCTACTTTGCCTTCAGGACTGATTCTCTGGCTTTGTCTCCAGGGAAACTATCTGGTATCCATTACTAAATTCACATTTTGTTTAACTGAACTATTAATAGAGTGGATTATTTTAATTATAGTTAGGAATCCTGACTAAAAGAGGGACAATGCAGGTAGAAGGAATAATTGGCAAAACTTAGAAGGGAAAGAAGATGAAGCATTCTGGAAACTGGAGCTGTGAATAACTTGGTATTATTGGAGTGGAAAGAAGGTGAAAGAAGATACCGAAGATGTTGACAGGCCTCACGTAATGGACAGAGAGTTATTTTCATCAGGAAGATGACAGGATTATATTTGTGTTTTAGGAAAATCACTCTGGCGTCCATGTAAGACATGGGCTAGGCAAGGGGGCCCATTAGCAGACAGCTGTGGTAATAATAGTGAGAAGTTCTGAGTTCCTTAGTTAAGTCAGTCATGGGATGGGTGAAGAGCGTAGGACAGAGTAAGGAGAGATTAAAGATAAAGAAATTTAAGATATTGATTGATTGGACATGAGAATGATGAGGAAAAGGGGTTCTAGAATGATTCTCATGTTTATGATTTGGGAAATTAGATGAACGGTAGTGTCGCTCACTGAAGCAGGAACACAAGAGGAGGTAGAAACGTAGAATGAAAGATGAGGAGTTTGATGTGCTGTAATTGAGAAGTCAAAAGATAACTATTAATTGAATATGTGGGACTAAAATGGAAGATAGACATTTCTTTGTTAATAAGGTATAGGTGACTATAGACGTCTTGATGATAGTGATATCAACCAGGTAGAATATTGCTGTGAGAAGAGAAGGGGAAAAAAAATTATAGCCCTAGGTAATGTCAACATGTAAGGTTTGGTTGGGAGAAACAGGAACGTAAAATAGACTGAGAAGGAATAAACAGAGGATTAGGGGGAAACGATCATATTATCTATGACTATTGTCAATTGATTTAGTTCCATATTGAAAATGTATATTTAATATGGCTACAAGATGTTTATTGGTGACCTTGGGAAGGACATCTCGGTGAAGTGATAGAGCCAAATAGAGGGGTGTAATAACGAGTTAAAGGCCACCCTTTTCAGTAACTAGGGTGTGAATGGAAGGAGAGAAGTGGGTCATTATTTGGAGGAAGATGAGAAGGTAAAGGATCATAAGATCTGCTACATGTCCTTTGGGTGAGTGATTTAAATAGCATGGAGACAAAGACCAATGAGGAGTCAAGAAATTGCAGGGCTAGGGGCTAAATGAAGCATCTCACCTTGAAGCCATTCAGGATGATAATAGAACTTGGGGTGCACAGGAAGAGTAAGCCAAATGCCAAAGTCAATGATGAATGTGGGGCAATGACAGAGAAGTCAGCAGACAGAATGGACAAGTACGTGGTGCCTTTTGACAGTCTGGTTAGATGAGGAGGAGGAATCTTTATGTGTAAGGGTGGAGGTGTAATTGTAAGGATAGCCATTCCTTTTCCTTCTAGGTTTATGGTACAGGGAGTGAGTGCTGTTACCAGATTGGAGAGTGCTCAGGGAGAAGTTGAGGATGGAGGAAGTGTGCTCACTTTGTTTTGAGGGCACTAGGGAGAATGGTGGCAAGGTCAGGAAGAGAGGGAAGCGTGGAAAGATGATTGGAGAGAAGGGAATGAAGTGCAGAGGAATAGTATTGGGAGGAGAGTGTGGACAACACAGAGAGAGATTATTGGGATGCTTTTGATGTGAGGCTGTGGCCAAGGATAACATGGATATAGATCCTACTAGGTTTCAAGTAAAACTCAAAATATCGCCATGCAGTTCCTAATGATCCTGATGCCACCTACTCTGATGGTGGTCTTGGAAGCTGAATGATGCTGGCAGACTTTGTGCTTAGATTTAAAACCAGAATATCAGTGGGAAGTATAGCTCTGAGAAAATCTCAGGCAGATGGGATTAATCAATGCTCATGTTTTAGAAGTTTGAAGCAGCACCAGTTTAAAGTAAAAAGTAAAAAGTTGCACCAGTTAAGTAAAAAGTTGACGGAAGGTAAAACTCTGGATGGAGCCAGCTATGAACTAAATTGTTCCAAATCCTTTCTTCGTTAAAAAATGTTGAAAGCATTCACATTTATGTTGGGAAACCTGCTCTGAGGAACTAGCAAATGTTTTTATACAGGAAATTGACCACGTACTTCTTTAGAGTGTCTTTGCTCATTCATTTCTTTATTCACTTAGTCAGACAGTTCCTTCAATCATTTATTGAAACAGTGATTGCCTACGACTATAGACTACCCAACTTCACAAACAACTTTCTACAGAGGCAGTTTTAAGCCATTACCAAATGTTTAGGAACTTTAGATGTGTCAGTCAAATATACAAACTCTGAGGAGGAAATCAAAATAATCTGCTACTTAAGCAGGCTCTCTTTGTTTTCGGGATGACAGGATTACAAAACTTCTAAGTAACCTCTTCATTCAGGCTACGTACTACGCATTGAATTTAACAAAATATTTTTTCAATGGTCTTACATAGTTCCCTGTGTTTTATGCTTCCTGTGTTGTTTGTGACACTATCCAATCAGCACCGGTGGCCAAAAAACAGGTCTTTAGGCAGCCTGCAGGTTTGCTCAACCTACCATTTTCCTCAGATTCAGGAAAGACTGAATGAACCTTTGTTCTTTGCCATTTGGAGAGGCAAATCTTATTCCGTATTTCTGCACCCCTTGTGAGAAGGAGACATATTATTAGCGTTATCCCTGGCCTAGCATCAACTGAAACATGGAACTTAGAATTTTCTTCTTAATTCTCTCCTTCAAGGCACCCACAAATACCAGTTAGTGGCATGCAGGAAAACTGAAACTGGAAGCATGCAGGTCATGGGAAGAGAATACATCAAACATCACACACTAACAATGTAAAAATCATGTGTCAAATACTTCTGTTCTCCTAAGTCCTTTTGATTACCCAGGGGAATCCTGTTGGCCTGTTACCCAGCTTTCTGCTTTCTTAGTATCTCCTTTCCCTTTGTCTTTTATTTCTCGTCATCATTGTTTTGTCTACTTTTTCCCTCAAAGAAATAAAGTCAAAACAAAATAAATAAACAGATTTTTCTTATTTCATAGACAGCAATTTAGTTCTGTTATTTGACATAGATTTCCAAGTCTCATATCTTGCTGTTTATAACTTATCAAAATCTATTCTTAAAGAAGAAAAGTTCTCTTTTGAAAAGACTACTGGTACTAGAATATATATACTGTACCTATATGCCACCTATTACGCATTTGCATTTAGTTTTACAAAAGCTAAGTACTCTAGCATGCTGACCTATCTGAAACTAAAAGCCTGTTATGAGAGTGTGTATGAAAAGGCACACTTTTCATGTAGTATATTAATAAATATAAGGTGGACGAATCTGTGGAATTTCAGTTTGTCTTTTCATAAACTCTCCCGGATGTCACTTTTCATTTAGTTCTTATTCCTATTACCACTTTCTTTGTGTTGCAAATTGGGATATTCTGTTTTCCTGAAAAATTATTTGCATAGTTTTTCACTGATATTGGCAATATATAAAGTTGTGTTTATGCATTGACAAGTATATATTGAACACTTACTATATGGTATTCCTTTGGGAAATGGAATGAGTTGATAGTCTACAGACCGGGAGACCAAGGAGCATGCAACCAAGATGCAGCAGCCTGAAACAAATGCATTTGCAATGAGTAGTGATTGAATTGAGTGTGGCACAGTGCTTCTCTTGAGGGCTCTTTAGATATTTCAAATGTGGTCATTGCATCCTTTAACTAGCTGATGCAACTTCAAAGCTGGCTTTGCCTGACATGTTCAGGATCACTAGATAGTGATCTTGCTTGTGTGGTAACTGAGTTCTTCACTTTGTGGAACCAAATGTTTTAACTTAAATGTTATTCACTTAAACATCAAGGCTTTAAAATCGCATTTCCTACTTTTATAGCATGCCATCAGACTGGAATCCAGAGAGGTTCTCTCTTTTTACTGATGTCAAACTTAAATTTTTGTTTTTGGCAAAATTATTCTTTATTATAAGAAATATAACTTCCTAATTTTACATCAAAAACCCACTCTGAGGCTTGAAAGAAAGCTATCTTTAGAAGTATGGCTAAAAACCAACCAAAACTCTCTCCTGGGCTATTTAGTTTTCTTACAACAAATTCTGTAGCCAAATAACTTATTCCATAGCTAGGTACAGTTACTTGGACTACCGATTTATCTGATCACAAAATTTATCAGATCATCTTTTTCTTAGTTTCTTTATAGCCACATCTTCCAATGACATAGGCAATGCCATGGTATCAGCCAACCTTCAGCCTTCGTTTTGACAGATGCTTCTTGACTTACAATGGTGTTATATCCTGATCTATCAGACAGGATAGATCAGGCTACAGCTTAGGCTAGCCTACCTTAAATGTAATAGGCTATTACATTAGCCTATAGTTGGGCAAAATCATCTAACACAAAGCGTATTTTATAAGAAAGTGTTGACTATCTCATGTAACTTATTGAATACCATACTGAATGCTATCACTTTTGCACCATCATAAAGTCAAATAATCATTAAGTCAAACTATCATAAATTGAGGAACATCATTTGTGTTTAACAGATACTCTAGGGACTGTTAAAAAGGAAAAATGGCACCTTTCTGCTTTCACTTAATTAAATTAATTCAATTTACTTCACTCATTCATTCAACAAATATTTATTAAGCACCTACAATATGCCAGGCACTGTGCTGGGTGCTGGGGATACAACTGTGAACAAAATAGACACAGTCCCTGCCCTCAAGGAGCTTACAGTCTAGTGGTTATACAGACAAGAAGTACACAGGCAATTACAATGCAGTATGGTAAGTGCCGTGATAGGGAAAAACATTAAGAAGGGCACCTAACTCGGGCTCATAGGCAGGGGGTGGCGGAGAGTCATGGAAGTCTTTTCAGGGCAAGTAAAATTCAATTTGAGTACTGAAGGATGAGTACAAGTTAGTGAGGGAAAGAGGAGACAGGGAAGAGTTGTAGACTGAGGAAATAGTATATGCAGTGTTCCATGTGCTGCTTTGGAGGTTCATCTGCTGGCGGGAGAAGTTGGATAGGAGCGAGAGAAGTCCTGGAGGAGATAAGCAAGGGCCAGGTCATGAAGGGACTCATTTGCTCTGCTCAAGAGTTTGGAATTTTTCCTGAGAGAACAGTGTGTGTGTAACAGATTTACACTTTCAAAGATTGCTCTTACTGCCCCACAGAGATTGAGTGGGGCATGGGGGTCTTGAGAGATGAGGGAAGGAGATCAATCCTTCACCTTTTCCAATTTTATTTTCCACCCTGTCACGCCCTGTGCTCTCACCAGCCCACCTAGTTGTATACATTCCTTAAATCAGCCATCGGCAAGCATGGCTTTGGGCCACGGCTCACGCAGAAGGCTCTTAACACCACCTCCTCCTATTAAAACTCAACTCATTCTTCAAGACCATTCTTCAACTCATTTTGAAATCATCCTAACTTGTGCTTTCTGCCAAGGTCTCTAAGTACGTGATTTTTATCCATATTAGAGTACTTATTTATTATTTTAAATGAGCCAAGCTTTCTTTTGAATCATGTTAATTTAATTCATACATAAGGTAATTTTTATAAATAAACATGGGTGTAATTTTCGTTGCAATTTTCAGTTGAAAACAAGGACTAATTCTTCATTTGTTGTCTACCCCAAACTATTATTAGTGCCTTCAAATGATTTAAATGGAACAATAGGAATGAGGGGAGAAGACCAAGAGACACATAATTTTATGCAGCAAAATACAGTCAAGTAAAATTTCAGTACACGATTACAGGATAGCTTGCTGTTAGGACAATGATTCATTCCCCTACTCCAAGACTTCGTCTTTGACAATTTAATCTGCTAATGAGTCAAAGATCTGAAAAAGAGGGGTAGCTTAGTACGCAAAAATAATAAAGGCTAGCTACATTTTCCAATATGGCCCACCACTTGAATTTCTCAAAGAACTTTTATAATAAGAAAAAAACCTTTAAGCTCTGTAGATACTGTAAGAACATCTGTTGTTTTATTCTTTTTGGTGGGTACAAAAACCACAATTTTGTACACGGAACAAGATTATAAATAATATCGGTAACATGAGTGACCCCTAGTCTCTTTTGAGTCTACGTTGCAGACTGATGATTTAACAGTGACGTTTTTCTTCCTTTTGTTTTTCTTCCTGGTAGTGAGACAAATGCAATCTGTGAACCGACTCACGTGACAGAGTGAAGGTTACAGCAAACAAGAAGATGACCAACAACTTTTATAAAAAAAAGTCTCTAGAGTTTATTACAGTGATGGCATTTATATCAATTATTGCAATGTATTGTTCCCTAAGATGGTTAGAAAAAAGAATTGTGTTGTCCTCTACTCAATTTACGTCAGTTAAAAAGCAAGCATGTTTCAGTATTTGTTTTCTCCGAAGTAGGTGTAAATACTTCCTTTAAATTTGTTTTTTTCACAGGATTTACATGTTTGTTTATTATTTTCTTATCACAGTTTAGTGATCTGTTTTCTCAGCTGGGCATTCTTCCATTGACTATCTGGGTGCTCTGGAGACACAGGTTAGCATGTTCGCCGACTTCTAGAACTGTTGTATCCTTTCCGGTGAAGACAAAGGCCTTTTCTGAGCAAGAACTTCACAGTTTAATGCGCTAACTCGCAAGTCTGATTAGTTTTTAAGTCCACTCGAGTAAAATCTGTTGCTGTTAATACACCCATCCCAGCTCCCCACCCACCCACCCACTCCCCGAAAAAACCTAAATGGTGAGTTTTCCTGATATAAAATCTGAGTTTGGGTTTCCGAGTTGAGCTCATGCACACGGTCGCCGGGACGCGCCTCCCGCTCTCAGCCGAAGGATCGGGCTAGCGAGACCCGCGCCGGGCGTGTCCCTCGGGGCTGCGTTTCCATCAGTCACCAACACAGTTTAATTAAGGCACTCAATTATTTTTTTGGTTTTTATGGTAGGTCCGATGCAATGACAGCCAATCCTGAACTTTGTCTGATTGCAGTTCCAGCGTGTACAGCCTTGGGGCAGTCGGGCGTCAAGACGCGGCCGTTTTCTCCCACGCTCCCGGTGATGGATAACCTGGCTTTGTTTCTTATGGCTTCAGAAAAGGTCAGCTGGGTTGCATGGAAAGGAAACAGAAAGAATGCGCAGCGTTACCATATTTCTGTTTCTTCAGTGAAATATGGCACAACACACACCGAAATATCAATAATTAGACATCTGCATTTTTTTTTTCTTTCCCATATTCTTTTGGTCGTAGGAAAACTGCTTCTCCGGGGAAAGAAAAGCTCAACTACACTGAGGAGTGAATCAGGCTAGAGTTTGCGGTCCTATCTGTTTAAGAACTAATTCTAAAATTGTAATACGAGGTGGTGTTTAGTAAATCCGGGCAGGAAACGTCTTTTAACTTGCTGCACTCCATACTCTAGTACTTCTGGATGAGCTTAAAAGCTCCTTTGTGTTTGACAACATTTTTTAAATTATATTTTCTTTTTAGAAAATGTTTTCTTTACAGTGCAAGAATGGGACCCTTAAAATTGTAGTAAATTGCCTAAACAAACTGCATGTATATAGACTATTGAGGACAGATCTTGCTGTTTGCATAACACAGACCTACCCACAGACACTTGCATTCATTCACACCAGTTACAGACGTGACCCAGAGCAGCACAATTAGTGACATACAGTTCATGCTATGTCTGTTATGGAAGGTAAAGCTGGTATTTTAAGAACTGTGTTTAAAGGGGGTGCTCGGAAAGGGGGCATGTTTTAAAGCCTACTGAATGGTCATCAGTGGCCATTATTCCCATATTGAGGTTGTGGGGTCAGGTCTCTGAAATCATTCAATTCCTGTTCTCTGTCATATTAGATAGCAGATAAAAATATTACACGCAGGAAAAACAGGCAGCATTATTATGTAAGTCTAATTACTGTTCATTCGTTACTTTTAAATTCTTTCTAGTAGCTGAGTTCTAACATTAATTCGAGTGGAAAATAAGGTAAAGGAAGTATTTTCTCAGTTTGTTATGATTTTAGTTCACAACTCTCTCACAGCTTATAATGTGTCTTAATTCCCTGCTGTGAATTTATGTTTGTCTAATTCTTTAGGAAATCCCATCCCTGTATTTATTGTGCCCTGGAAATTAAATATCAGAATAATTACATATTACATAATGAAATTAATATTGGATTAAAACTGTTAGAGTAATAATGTTTAGAGATCAGTTACCTTGATACTTTCAGAAAGTTGAAGTCAGATTGCTAGTAATGACATATCTATGATAAAAACCAAGGTCAATCTCATAGTTCTGTTTTAGGAAACAGTCTCAAAAATTAATGCTTATTTTCCTAATCGGAGCTCAGGATACAGTCTTTACAGAAAGATTGACAGCTTTTACATTTAGAAATCATTGAAATATAATGAGCATTTTAAGGAAAAACAGCACTTCTACCTGATTATCTTCTATTAGCCCCTTGCAATCAAAGTTCTTCTGACTTTTATTTGGCACATAATAGGCACTCAGTGAATATTTGTTGAGTGGATGAATGTCCATATATGGGAAGATACATTTTTCTTCCTTATAAGTGAAACTGATAGGATAAAACTCCAAATGAAGCATTTGTCAAATCCTGCAGAACTGTACACTAAAAAGGATGAATTTTACTGTGTATAAATTGTCCCTTAAAAAATTCTAAATGAATATATTGCATGCTATTTTAAATTGAACAGAAGCTGAATTTCAATACAATAATGAAGAAGTTAGAAATGAACAATTCAATTCAATTCAAACATTTGAAAGGATCCCTTAATCAAAGACCTCATTCGTACGGCAAAATATCACCAGAGAACTAAAAAGAGGACATGGCTGCAATAGTCTTGCTTTTTAAAGTGATACTTCTGGGAGGTTATGTCAGTAGAGATGAATATTTTCCTACTCAATATCAGAGTGTGCATGATTTTGGGTATGGGTATAATAAGAAGCATTAGCAAAGCAGTATTATTTATATCAAGCAAATCTAACAACAAAATGTTTTATTTAAGAAACATAAGCCAGGACTTGATATCAAATTGCTGAATAACTTTCTAGTGTAATCCTGTTTTTCAATTTTATGTGTTTTAGATGGATTTTTTTTTTAGGTCCGAACTCTGTAGTGGGTACCTAGCTGTATGACACATTCCAGTTAAAGCATTAGAATTTTCTATGAGCTTCTAGAGAAAAAAAATTTTGGTCAGTTTTGGGGGTTTAGGTTAGTTAGATTAATTCAAATGCTGAGGAAAACAAGAAACATGAATATCCATGAGTCTGATCCAAGCCAATATATTAGCCTATCTTAAACACTGGGAAGCTTCAGAGTCCCAAGACCACTCAGGGGCTTGTTGAATAGAGAACTTGGGAAAGGTAGTTCCAGAGAATTCACGGCTATCTACTACTCGTCACTCAGTTTAAAACAAAGCTGAGGCCAAATTCTGAATATGTTTCTTCAGATTCCCTTTCAACATTTAATATTAAGTAAAATAGATGACCATTTTCAAAAATCTAGTATAGCTTTGTTTTAATTTTTTTGAAGAGGAAATTCTAAAATACAATTAATAAAAGCATTGTGATTTTTCGAAAGCATTTTCAGAAGGCTTTGGACATAAAATTTATTGTTGTCTTTTCTTTTCTTGATTGCATTTGTGAGGAAAGAAAAACTTGCAAAGCTTAAACAATTCCAGGTACTCTCAAATAACCTCTCCTCTTATAGATTAATGCAGCTGAATGTATAAATCTTTGACAACTACTCATTTTCTCTTTAAATCTGTTCTAGTATTTTAATTTCCTATACTTACATCTTCTGCTTCTTCCATAAAATACCATTCCTATTCATCTTGATGTGAACCTTTGTGGCTCCTCGAGCTGGAAACCTTCTTATAATTTTATATATGGTCTGTGTTTGGTTGGATTGTTGTGGCTAATGGCTGTTACCTTAATTGTCTATGTTCCCTTGAGAGACGATCACTTTTAACTACATAGTCTACCATGGATTGAAGGTTTCAGGTTTTGTTTTTGGGATCCTGGGACAATATCATCTAAATTACCAACCATTTGCATCTTTATGGTCAATAGAATTTTTGAAAGATTTCCTCTAATTTGAGAGTAAAACAAAAGCTGCTTATTCTTAAGTCTTCTCAACAGCACAGATCATTTAATACGCTGAATGCCATTGTCTTTCAAAAAGTCAAATGGATATCAATGCTTTCTTTTTATCTGAAATCTATTTTCTCCAAATATATTACATGTAAATAGTATATATATAACCTAGGAATTTATATCTCTTCTTAACAACTTCCTGGAACTTTGTAATGAGCTAGCATACGTGAGTATTTCTTTCTAAAATTTTCCTACACTCTTTTTCTTTTCTTTATTTTCCTACCCTTGGACCTTTGCTGGTGGTTGAAGTACCTTTGTTATGCCAAAGAAAAGTCAGTTTTAATGAACTGGTAACAAAACTTTTTTAAGACATCTTATAAACTTCGTCTCAGAATGCAGTCCAAATAATTGGCTCTGAAAGCTGATCAAGTTTGTTTTTCTCAGCCTGGGAAAATCACTCCTCAACTCTGTAAACATTAAGATGAAAGCACTCCCCTAATGGCCAAGATACTTCGGCATTATCCTAATTTGTTGTTTTGCTATGAAAAAGCATGGTCAAAATGTTTTGATCTGAGTGAATTGAGGGTTTAGTTCTTAATTCTTTTCCACCAAATCAGTAATGAACCATTTTGGGATAATCTGTGTGCAGTTTTTCTCAGTCATTGACTTCTAGATTATGGATAAAAGCAAGTAAGTCTTGATAAAAAGGGATGGCTTTTGTTCTTTGTTTTAAGATACTCACAGATACTTCAATCACTTTTATATGAATAAATACAAAAATCAAGCATGTTTATCTGGCATATAATCTCAGATGTACATCTTATTAAAATTATATGAGGTTTTTGACTTGAGGGTACATCATGCGCCGGATGTCTTTTATAGGTTCAAAGACTCATTTATCATTGTAATCAGACTGAGCAGCCTATTCGGTGGCTATTATGTATAATTTTAGAAAATGGGTTTTAGAGACCTGATTTTAGGAAAAGCCATAACACATCCTTTCAGATCTTATTTTAAAGCCACTTTCAGTCATTAGAGCAAAGAAGAAGTGAACATTTAGATTTTTAAAAAAATGATCTCCATGCTCTGTATTTCAGTGAATGCTTACCTATGATTTTTGTTGTGATACCATGAGAGGATCTAAATAAATGGGGCTGATCTGGCTTGCTTAAAAGCAATTGAAATGAAAAAAAAAAGTTCATAGTAACTCACTGAAATTTTTATCTTTTACTGCATTTCTCTCATAGGACACAAATATTGCCGACATCTTTGATGGAGGAGCTGCTGTATTGCCTAAAATGCCTATTTTAGCTTAGTGATACTGTGAGTATAAAAGTTAAATTTTTTCTAATAAATGTGAATTGTAGTCAAAATTCTGATGATCACTCTTCCTTAAAGGTCTGGCTCAAGGTCCACTGTCAGATGAACAAAAAATGGGGTTTCACTTTTTAAAAATATAGAATGATGGCTAATATAAAACAAATTAGGATAGCAGCCTAAATTCATTAAGCACATACAATGTGCCTTGGAGCTTTGACACGTATTATTTCTCAGAAAACAATGTGATTTTTATCAAAAATAGGCAACTGTCTAGATTTTGATCATTTGAAGTAGATTTTGTGCTCATTTTGTTAGCACCTATCCTAAAATTAGACCGTTACAGAGAAGATTTGCATGGTCTGTGTGCAAGGAAGCCAAGATCTCATTTCCAATTTTTTTCCCCCAAATTTCAAGTAGAGTATACTGTTCAAATCATTTCTCAGAGCAATTCTGGTTTGTTTTTGTCTTTCTGACCCTTGCAATGCAGATATCTATTGGCAACATAAAGGTTCAAACAGTACATCTGCAGCCAAAGAAAACCGAACCACTTTGCACTGAAGTTTTCAAAAATTAGAAAGCTCTAATTAGAAGCAAGCAATACCACCACTGGACAGACAGGTCACAACACCGCGTTCACAGGATGCATCCCCCACTCACTGTAGTAGGCCCTAAGTCCTACCCCTAAATTTTAATACTTTCGGTTCCATATACGTTGTAACCTTCTCTATAGGTTGCTAAATTCTGGGTATTCTGCGAGGAAGTTGGGTTAAAAGTCTGTGCACTCTTTGCCACCTTCATTCTCTTCGCTTCTGCCCTGGACTTGTAACAGAACTCTATCAAAGCCACCAGCATTGCCAAGCCCAAGCCGCCAACCAGAAT
Source organism: Lepilemur ruficaudatus (assembly GCA_963574885.1). Taxonomy (NCBI): domain Eukaryota; kingdom Metazoa; phylum Chordata; class Mammalia; order Primates; family Lepilemuridae; genus Lepilemur; species Lepilemur ruficaudatus. Next base: position 27,339 of record CAUYRT010037640.1, read on the forward strand.
GTAGAAGACGCCTGCTACGTTGCTCAGGCTCAAGGCACTCGTCTTGTCCTAGGGGGATAAAGACACTTCAGTTAACTGCAGAAATGTCACATCCAAAAAGTAAAAGAACACATGAAATTCAAAATGCCAATTAAAGTAAATGCTTAATTTAATCTGAAATTATTTACAAGTATAAGTCACTGATACAGGTTTGTGGATTAAAATATAAAGCTCATAGCTCTCGGGGGAAGTGAAATTATGATGATTACCAATAAATTGTATGTAATTACATTTAATAAAATCTGTAACATTTTATCATTATTAAATATGCAATGAAAACCACTATACTTAGCCATATATAAGGATTTATATATTTACACAGGGTGGCAGAAGTGGGCTTATTAATGTTCAATTTGAAAATGACATATTTAAAATCCATTTACATGGGAAAGGGGACCTCTTTTTGGCTTTGCTTTCATAAAAACATACTTTTAATGTTTGAGATTTTTCTTGAATAAATCTAATTCCACATTTCCTACTTGAGGAACTAAGGGTCTTTAAGCTTAAGTTTCTTATTTTATTCATCATTACTTTAACAAATATATGCAAATAATGTGTTAGAGTACACATCATTTGTTCTTTCAGTTACAGCTATAAGGGAAAGCTCATGAAAATGTCATTTTTGCATATTATATGCTATTTAGAAATAATTGTTAATATATATGCATAACATGTAGGTGTTAAGCACATTTTTTTAGGTAACTTTTAAAAATACATAAATTACCATGGTCAATTGAGAAATAAATTATTTATGTATGGACAAATTTATAATTATTTTTATTGATTTAAAAATACAATTCCATTCCCCCTTAAAAATGCTTAATCAATGAATATTTTAGACATACTATTTTTCAGAGCTTCAGTATACATATTATCTCACAATAAATCCAGAATAGTCAAGTATATGACTGGAAGTAAAATTGTGACAAGAATTTAAAATTTTTTCATAAATAATAGTTTTATTATAATATATAACATTATACCAAAAAAGTATTTTGCTAGACCACCTGAAGGATGCCCTGTAACCATCATCTTCTCAGAAGTATGTTTTGTGCAAAATTAAGGCCCTTAAATAGCTTTATTAGGAGAATGTTTAATTAAAAAAATGCACTATATAGACTGTCAATGTAGTGAAAACATCAACTGACTGGTCCAAAAATTTTAGGGCAACTTCAATTTAAAAATAATCACTCCTTAAGTATTTATGCTTCTCTGATTTTGTATCAGGATTTAAGATAAAACTATTTCATTATCTGGCCAAGCTTGTTTCATTCCACTCTGGTTCAAAGGCAGACAAGTGATTAAAATACAGGGATAAGGTCTGAATAGGGATCCATTAACCTTACTTTGTCTTCTTAAATCAGATGAGGTTCTCCTATTTAAAGCAGTCACTTGTTTAATGTCTTAGAATAACAAATAATTTGTTTTCTTTCTAGAAGAAGATACAGAAAAAAATAAAAGAGGATTCAAGAATCTTCAACTATGGCTTTCAGGCACTGTTACTATATTCTATTAATTTGTGTAGGTATTTAGATTCACTGATAAACTTATTTTTTTTCTTAAAATAAAAATATAACTCTTTTTATGCTACTTTGATTTGCACTCAAAAAATTAGGCCTACAGGTTTCTGCATTGTTTCAAAAAGAACTTATGATTAAGGGATATTAGAAATTGAGGCTGTTATTCATAAACATTGACTTATTAAAATAATTTCATTTGGGGAATAGAATTGGAAGGTCACTCTGTTTACATCAGCACAGGGCCTCTTCAAACTAAAGTGGAATGCTTGGCAATGTAGTGACCAAAGACTGAACTGAATAAGCATTTATTTATTATTTAGAATCTTCTTTTTTCTGAATGACTACTAATCAATTTCCCATTTCCTGTTTTGAGAATATATCGGTTCTCAAAATAATCCGATTTCCTGTTCTTTGCCTCCAAAACAAAAACCTAACCACAAAACAGTACTTTTATTAGTGGTACGTAAGTTTGAGAATAATATAAGGAATTTTAGTTTATAGATTTTTGCAGTGAATTTAAGTTTATTTAAAAGCCTTAATATTGGGGAGCAGGTTGCAATTTCCTTAAAAGACAGTCCTCGTGGGTTGAAATTTGTGACATTAGCTTTTAATTTAGGCAGTGGCTGAGTGTATAGGGAAATGTTCAGTTTTTATTATTTCCATATACTTTTGACAATTGCTCCCATTTACTGCTTTGTGAACACAAGAGAAGGCCCCGAACTGCAGCGACTGACCTTGCTTCCAGAGTCCTTGGGTCCACATTCACCTTTATCGTACCACCATTTGTTTTTCAGCTTGTCTAAGACGCCTGCCTCACTGAGTTTCAAAACGGCAAGGTTTACAGGAGTTCTTCACGTGGAAAATAACATAAATAACATTATATATGTTATTTTATGTTATTCAAGTAAAACTACATTAGAATCGCATGGCAAAGTGACGGAGCAGAGGCCACAGTAGGTGTTATGTCTCGTACTGTAGGCCCAGGTTTAGACTCAGACATAAAACTGGGGCCTGCTCCATCGCTTTAGGTAACAGGCACATACTGCTCGGGAGGATTCTTAAATAAAAGGTATGCAATTACTGTGAATCCAAAACTATTGGCCTCGGTTGGGTTTCTTGAACATAGACAATTTTCCCCACCTAAATGTGGAGTTCATTCAAAATCCAGATGCTTCCCTGCCCCCCCTTCAAAACTAAAGAAGTGGCTGCAGGTTGACAGACTTCAATAGAAGCCAGACAGGACTGATTTCATTTCTTGCACGTATTATGATTCAGCTGGTGGGATTTTACTTTATGCTGTAAAAGTATGTCTACAGTTTTCATTGTTAAATCGACTCTCTAACCACGTTCATCCAAGACCTACAAGGAGTGTGATTTCAGTGTCACAAAGGGCCACCTCATGCGGGGGAAGGTTCTCATGAGACAAATATGTAAATCATTATTTTAAAGCATAAGCCTATCCTGATATTTTCCTTCTGAATTGCAGTATTTAGCATAAATAATATCACCAGAGTAACTGTCATTTATCTGGAGTCTACCATATCAATATACTTTAAGTACAAGGTGATGTGTCTATAATTATTCTACCTACAAATAAATGACAGGTTAGGGGTAACTAAGACTTTTCTGAATAGACAAACTCTTCTTACTTTAAAGTCCTATTTTTCTTCCCTACCATCTTTGATTCCTTTAGCACTAAATATCATACAAGGAGTCTCAGGGAGGAAGATGTCAGTTACTACCCGGCATCAATATTCTGAAGAATCTAAGAATTCTTCCAGTTTTCATTCCCATATTATAGTATGGAGGCCGAGAAGATGGATGGGAAGCAGTAACTCCTAGGATCTCTGGTTGTTACTGTTTTTGTGGTTGGTTGTTTTTTTGTTTCTTTGTTTTTACAAACACCTAGGGACAGATTTGTCATACTCCTCTGGACATTTCTAAGACTGCCATAGACATTTTGCCTGGCTGTATTGCCCAATGCCTCACTTCTTCTAGGAAATGTTGAGTGCATTTGGAGCAACATAGCATGCACTGGATTGGTTGCCAGGGGATTCATTCCATAAACCTATCTATACAACTAAAAAATGCATTAATGATGATGGTGGTAATGATACCAGGCACTATGAAAAACATTTTATATGTTTGCTACTATCATTCACATTTTACAAACGAGGAAACCAAGGCACAGAGAGCTTAATTCATCTAGTCACACAGCTTGACAGCAGTTTAATCAGGATTTGTGATACTCTGACTTCATAGTTTATGCAATTAATATTAGTAACAGAAGACTCAGGAAATGAGATTTCTAGTTAATCGCGTTTTCTGGTTAACTGTCAAACTAAAACTCATTTTTATTGTACTGCTTTGAAAAGATTTTCTAAAATACACGTTTTTCTTTTTGTTTGTATGATTTCTGAATACAATTTAAATTTTGTATAAATGTTGTAAGATCTTACTATAAGTTCATTGTTCCATTCAAGAAGAAATATGCATTTGCTATGATCTTAGAATATTATATTGTTTTTTGGATTAAAATTTTACATAAGCATGATTTAACACTTTCTACTGAAAGCTTGAGTTTGGTGGTGGGGTGAGGATTATGTTAATTGAGGTATCTGGTTAATTTAGCCCTAGTCCATCTAGGTTTTTACTCCATTTATGAAGTGAGTGTTATAAAACTACACCTGTAGGTTGATTGGTAAACTGTGCATCCCTTGAGAGCAGAAGTCACATCTCATTTATCTTTGAAAAACAGTATTTTCCAGAGTATCTGACTCAGAGTAGACACTCTATAATGTGGCTACATTTAAATTATTTTGAATCCAGAGCAAGCTTTTTCATTGAATTGATCCTCTTAAGGGTTTTTAAGTCTCAGGCTAGATCCTCAAAGCATTTTTAACACATGTATAGGTAAATGATATTAGCTTGTATTGCAGTTCTTGAATGGGGTGAGCTGGGAGGAGGAGGACGTGGTGCTGAAAAGAAGAGGAAAAGAAAGCAGAGTCTCCCACAAGTTCCTTCTAGAAGGGACACTTGAAGACAAAATTGTGGATTAGATGAAGACTACCTTTCGCTTCTCTCTCTCCCTTCTTAAGGTACTCTTTTCCCAGGCCCTTCCTCTTTCCTCTGGCTTCTTTATCCCTTCTGCTGTTCACTTTAGTACCTGAGTTTTAGAGGGTAAGATTAGATTAGCATTTTGAATATAAGATTTTTATTATTAACCATACTTAATGTTCAACTGGTGGAATATTAGAACAAAGAATTCATTACTGAAAGAGTCCTTCTCGAAGGGCTAGCTTCCCTTCATAGTTTTTGTTTATAACATTTTTTTCCTGTTTATGAATGCATATTTTCTGTACTGATCCCTTTATTGTTGCTTTCGTTTTTATGCCTGTGGTGGAGGGGAATAGATCATTTGTAAGTATAACATATATCAAAGGCAGCAATGGTCTGTATTCTCTGTATTCTTCAAAGTGCAAAATTAAATACTTGGAATTGGGCAATCAAATATAATTCCTGGAGAAAAAATTATTTGGTAATCACACCTACAAAGTTATTTTTATATGAATATCCATTTCCTTGAGTATGCATATTTTATATATATAATAGAAGGAGAAAAAATATAAAACAGAAGGAAATAATTTTGTAGCTATTATGTTCTATGGGTGATTCATGGTTACAGGCATAGCCAAAATTTCCAAATAGAACCAGAATTAAACAACTCACATAAAAATCTGGGTATGGTTTGTGCTTACACTAAACCATATTAGATTAACATCAAAGGGAAAATCAGTGTTAGCCATTGCAGTCGATATTTTAAATAGGTTCATTGTCAATTAGTAAATTTCTGTTATTGTATTCACAAGAACGAGTATGAATTCTTATGACCATAACAAAAAGGACCACATTACAATAATATTACCACTATCAAAGGATCAAGTTTTCAAACAAACGAATTTGTATCTTCCAGATCATGCCTTTCTGCTTTAATTTATTTCATTTCAGATGCAGGACCCTGCTCCTCATGTCTTTCGTTAAATTTTTATGTTTCAGTGAGAAGCCTCTTGGCCAAGGACGGGCATGATCAGAACTTCATAGCACTGGGAATGGCTGTCAGGTGAGCAGGGATGATAATTATCGCTTTGGGGTGTGACGGGGAAGCTGCCACAGGGATGCTAAACGCTTCGGTTGTTTATTATATTAAATCATAAGCTTCTTGAAGGAAAGGACAGTGGTGTCTTTTTCTACATCGGTACTGATTAGCACATTGCCCCATTAAAGCAGAAGTTTAAAATGTCGCTGCTGAACGGGTGGCTGGAGAGGTCCCCCTGGTTACAATCCTGTGAATGACAGATGAGTCGATCATCTCCTCACAGGAATCTTTCCATGTGTGGTACAGATTTCCACTTCCATTTCCCCCCCCCCCCATTAGATGAACCACTGTTAGGAAAGTTAGTGTTCTCCTACTAAAAGATTCTGTATTTGAAAATCAGATAAGTGAGGATTCGGCATGTTTGTGCTGAGCCCTCTGTGTCTTTCCCCCCTACTCTACATTGCCGCGTGTATTCTGTCTCTTCTGCTTTGGTTTCACACTCAACAAAGGCTGTAGAGCCAACTGCGTTCCTCAAGTCGGTACTTTTCCTGCTTATTTTACCTCTTTTGATGAAGATCAGGCCACATGGGGGGGGCCAGATAAGCTTACAAAGAAAATCAGTCACCTTTAGAAGGTACAAAATGAAAATAAAAAGCAATTTACTTTGATCTAAGTTAGGTCAGGCCATTTAAAATGTCATCTTTTATTACAAACTCATAGTTGAGTATTATTTACATTTACATTGCAGCAACTTATTATCTTGGTGATAAACCTTACATCAATATATAACTTATTTGAATTTATTTATTTTTTGGTATAAAAACAAAATTCCTGAGGAAAAATAGAACATACCGCAATTTCATTTTGGGAGAGCATTTTATGTTAATTTTTATAACATTTTGGAAAACTACTTGTTAAAATCTGAAATAATATGTATTCTAAAACAGTTTGTAGTTCACGTGTGGTGAAAGTAATGTACCACATAACTGTTAAGAACAAGCAGTTTGATTTCAGAAACTGCAAGGCTAGATTCATATGTATTCTTTTGGACAACAGGTATTTACTGAGTTTCATTATGTACCAAACAATGGGTTGGATACAAGTAGATTAAGTCTGACTGTCTAAATTAAAATGATTTTGATTACATAGATTTTTTTCCCCAATATATGTACATTTCTGTTATGCTTATTTTTCTTTGGAAAGAATCTTTAATGTACACTAAAATGGGACTTCATTATTCATATTTGTAGAAAATTTTATCTGTGTTATATTTACCAGTGTTATATTTCTCTTATGTTTGTGATAAAAATGAAAATTTGAAACTAAAATTTTTCTAATGGAATAGAATATCTTTGTTTTTATTTTCTCTGGTGCTTTTATAAGACATTTCCTGGTATTTGCTGAGGAAGGCTAGATTATTAGTATAAACTTGAATAATTTTCTCTGAATATATATATGCACGCATATTTATTTATTTTTGTATGTTTATGAAAACTGTCAGAAATTCCAGGCAAGTTTGGGATCCAAAATATATAACAAGTTCATGCTCCTTAAGAGGGTGCCTAGAACTGAGGCAAAGTTTATCCTTCCTTCTCCTGCAATAGTGCTGGCTGTTCGGTAGTAATATGTAAGTGAGCTCAGTTTGAAAGGCTTTTTAGATCAGGGTCTGGGCAAGGTAATGGCAGCCTTACTGACAGCCACTCCCTGAAAACAGAGCATCGTTCTCTGGGTTAGGTGGCCAAGTGAGGAGATTTATAGCCCAATCAAGGACCTGAACATAAGGAGGATTTCTTGTTTTGGATAATTTCCTAGATTTTAAAACAAGGGCAAACGTGTACACTTTAAAATTTTCATTATTCTTAACATACCAATTGAAGATAATTGGAGTTTTCCCATCTGTGGATTTTCTTTAAGTCTGTAAACACTGATATATAGTGAAGGAGGGTTCTGCAACCCTAGTTAATATATTCTGTTAATTGTATACCTTTTTTATTCTTTAGACAATGCTTAGAATTTTAAAAACACATTATGAGGCTGAAGATATGATATAAATGAAGTCAAAGCTGAGTTGATCTTGTTTTAGTAGCCTGGTTATTTTGCAATTTGATCCATTTATGGAAAGCTAAAAATGTCTAGCGCATATGACTATCTATGATTTGTTATTTAACTTTAACAGAAGCCTGAGAGTTTCAGGAGAAAATTTTCTGGTTGGTACTCTAGACGGGTCTTGGTGGAGTTAGGTTATTTGCTGTTACTTAAATGGTGAAGAAAACAAAACAGACTTACCCTCTCTGTTCTCTCCCCTCGATTCACTGAATTGCTCTTTCAGAAACTTGCATCCCTTCCTACTTTCCAAAACCGAGGTTCATGGGACTGTAATGTCCGATCCACAGCCTCCTCAAAGCCAGAGATTTTCAGTGACTATTTTCCTTCAGTTTGCTCATGTGCCACCAAATTGATAATGGTTGCAAATATTTTTGCGTTGACAGTAATTGCATACTTAAGTTCGTGAGGGGACTTGACTAGCAATTGGACTGGTATGAGTAGGTCCAAACCATAGTCTCCCAGCAGATGCACCTATTACTTGACATACTGTTTACCCGCTTTTGGTGACATTGAGGCTAACCTTGGAGTCACCTCCCCCGCTGCCACATTCTCCTTTGTCGTACCACCATTTGTTTTTCAATTTGTCCAAGAGGCCTTGTTCATTCAGTTTTAAAACTGCGAGGTTAACAGCATTTCTTGAAACGATAAAACATATTTTGTAAGAAACTGCACAGCTGTTAAGATATTAGAAGGAATGAGGACTTAAGCTCTTTTATAAGCTTCTCCCAGACGCTAAATAAACCTCTCATTTTGCCATCCTGCAGCCCTTTCCAGCAGAGTCCAAACCAAAGGCAATTGTAACTAACTCCAAACGTATTAAACATGCAGTATTTGGTGGTCTTCACTTTTACAGTTCATTTATTGTCAAATAACTGATCTCATCATCAACCAATTACATGGTTTTTTGTTTTTTTTTTTGCAAAACAGTAATAAACTTGAATTTACTAGTAATTGAGAAAGAATCGTGTGTTGACTTCCTTTGCCTCTAAGAATGTCAACAACTCAAAAGAGACTGAAATGAAAATTCATTCCCAGGAGGAAAAACAAAATGGCATAAACAAACCAACAAACCAGCCACTGATTTTTGAGTACTGATTTCCTGACAACAAAGAGTATGGCTTAATCATTATTCCCTTTATTATTTGTGTGGGTTTAGTTTGTTTGTTTGATAGCAGCAGAAAAGTTTTTGTATCTAAATTTTGTGTTGATTCTTAAAGGCATTGGATGCTATTTAGAAATTAGCATCACCTATCCAATTTGACTGTTTAAATTAAGTAATTAAGCCCCAGGAAGTCATGCTACATGTGATATGGACTTTGCAAACAAACACTCTAGATTAGATTGTCTCCATGTTTATCTCTTTAGGGGTACAGGGGGAGCATATTCTAATTATTCTCTAAGAGAAATAAAAAAATACGTCGTGGACTTTTGCCTCCCATGCCTTTGGTTTCTTTCCTGTTCTCAAGTTACAGTTTTTCAATGACCCATCAACAATTTCAAGAGATTATTACACTGTTTAATGAAATTTCTGTTAAATCTAAGGAGTGGATTACATATTGAGGGAATTTAGGTACAGTTTGTGTTACGCTATTCGATAAGCACTGAGTTTGGTGCCAAATCAATTATAGATAAAAGAAAACAACCATAAAAAATAGCACCTGAACATTGATTTGCAAGTGAAATGACATTTACTAGACTAATAAAAAATGTTGCATATTTTGCCATTAATCAGCTGATGAAAGTGTTTCTTCTCTTAACAAGTTTGGGTAATATTTCAGGTAAACGATGTGCTTTTCTACTGTTGTGAGGGTCTGATCCAGTTAGAGAGTAAACAGTTCTCATAAGTAAACCACATAATTTGGGAATATTAACTCTTCTCTGCTCATTTGCTAAATGCTAAGTAAATAATTAGTTGTTCCTATGTTTTCAAGTAAATGCCATGTTAGTGGTGTAAAATAATTAATATGCTTTCTAAAGTGAATCATATCAGGTTGTCAGTTTAATAACCAAAAGAAACAGATTGAAATGTAGAAATGAATAAATATTCAGTGAAGACAGAGACATCTATTAAAGAAATTCTGTCGGGAGAAAGGAATCGTTTTAATTTATTTTGTGTCTACAAGAAACTAAATTTTTCTTTCAATGAATTAAAGCTAACTACTAAAATTTCTATTTTGGAGAAAATTACTTTTATAACCCACTTTATTTTAGATTCAATCATTCATATTAGATTTTTTAAAAATAAGGTGGTATTCCAATTATTTTATATGTTGGTTTAGACCATTCCTTTGAGAAATCTAAAATCATTTCATGAGAGGGTTATTTAACAGGGTTATTAGCCATATCCAAAGACAGTTTCACAGCACAATAGAAACAAAAAAAGCAAAATAAAGGAATGAATAAGGAAAAAACGCTTTTAGGTTGAGAAAATTCTTTGGAATCAAGCTTTCTACAAAATTATTCTAAGACATTGTCTTTCTAATACCATCTATAGGCCATGTAAAAAACAGTTTAGTTTCACACTGCTATCTGTGTGTGTGTGTGTGTGTGTATTTGGTTGATATTATACATTTGACCAATAGATAAGTCACTGCCCAGTTCACCATAAATCCCTATGTTTTTCTTCCAGAAACCTGTGGTCCCTCAATAAAGTCCACTTTATACCATCACATATGAAATTTACATATCTTTAATGATACATAGTAGAAGGCACTTTGTAATTAGTATTTGGACATAGTCTTTAGTATTTCAAGATTTCTTTGCATGTTAAAAATGACTGTTATTTTCTACGATTATCTTGACTAAAGATGTAATTTCCTCATATAACAAGTTTAGGTCTAAAGGCCTCCTTGGATTGCTATTTAAACTTTGACATAAGCCACATATATAATGACCATTTGGATATCTGTTCTATCTTGTGGAATGAATCACTTTCACATGTTGTTAATAATCAGAATGTCAAATGACTTTTTAAAAAAATATATAAAGTTTCTTCACTCATTTTACTGGACTAGGTTGAAAAGTACTTCTTTTCCAGCCACAAAAGAAAAAGGAACCCTGCAGGAGTAATAATAGCAAACAAGGCTAAGGAGGTTATAAGAAGTCAGATAAATGAGGGAGGTAGAAAGCAGATACTTGCTGCAGCAAATTTATTATTATTTTGAAATCCCTTCAAACATTTCAGATGTAGACTTCAAAATCAATTCCAGAAACTCATATTGATTGTGAGGGATGTTCTTGCCCTGATTAAGCATCAGAGAAGCTGTAATTGTGATCTGCTGAGCAGATAAGAAATAGAAAAATATTATGAGCTATTTCTTATATTAATCATTCCTTTTATTGTATTAAATGCAGCTTTTACAGGATAAATTCAATTGAAATAGATTGTTTTCCATTTAAAAATGGAAGGAAAAGAAGAAACAACAGTAAGCAACCACATTTTTGCTGGATTTGTAAACCACATTGGAGAACCAGGTGTGTGGACAATGACTTTTCATAGACTGAAATAGGACCCAGGTAACTTATTTTCCTTTGCCTTTTATTCCTTGAGGGAAGGCGAGGTAAGAAAAACTTCTCCCAGTAACTTTTTCCATAGTGGTGAGATGATGGGGTATTTGATTTAGGGCTGGAACAAAAATGTTCACCTGATCAAATTCTAGGATCACTGAAAAACTTCTAAAAGTTTTTATTCCTGGAATTTCCTTCAATCCAATTAGCTTATGAAAATCCATACTTCACTGCCCTAGCATTGGGACCCATTTTTGTTAATGAGAATTATGTTAAAATGTCACATTGAAAAAAAGCTTTAGAAAGGGAGCTAACATATGTAGACTTTTTCCATTTATTAATTTTGGGTAAATTAATCTAAAGCTAAGAAAGATTTTTTGTAAAAAAAATGCTTCATCCAGGCTAAGACATTTATCTCTTAACTCTTTAACCTTTCGTAAATAACTTATCACTAAATTCTATAGCTTTTTGCTTACTTTTATGCCTTACTCATTATATTTACTTCTAGACCATATTTCTTATAGTGTAATTTCTCTGTTGGCGAGGTATTAAAGTGTACATGTAATCAAATGTCTACCTAAGAAAATGGGCAAATTTTAAAGGTTAAGTATTTTTATGATTTCCCGGATTTTTAAATATTATTGTAAAAGATTTATGATATAAACCCTTAGACCCCACAGAATATTCAGGGCACATATAGTTTGTAGAACAAATATAATAATTTGCAATATTATCTTTAGTCTGGTTAAAATACATTCAATTCCATCTTCCTAGGATGATCATTTATTGTTGGTTATTGATGTCAAAAGTGTACGGATTTAATGCAGTTTATTTGTCTTAACTACCGTGTAATGGGGCTAGTACTGTATTATTATTATAAGAAGACATTCATTAGTTACAAAGGTTGAATATCCCTAATGAAAATCTAAAATCCGAAATGCTCCAAAATCTGAGTGCTAACATGATGCTCAAAAGAAATGCTCATTGGAGCATTTTGGATTTTCAGATTAGGAATGCTAAATAGGTAAGTATAATGCAAATATTCCAAACTCTGAATATGAAACTAGAAACACTCACAGGGCCCCAAGCATTCTGGATCAGAGATATTCAACCTGTATGTACACGAGAAAGTCTCCTTAATTTTAAGACTACGATCTCTTCACTGAGTGCTCTATTCATACTCTATAAATTTTAAATATCAAGTGTTAGAATGTCCAGAATAGTTACCTGAATGAGGCTAGGAATTTTTTTCATAGTCCTCAATAAATCTTAATATAGTTTTGAAAAAATTTAAAAAATTATATGACTCAACAAGAAATTGTGTAAAGCAATGAGAAAATTTCTTTAAATCAGCAAAGGACATTGATAGATAATTTATGCAGGAAGAAACACAGCCATATAAAAATGATTCAACCTTACTTGGAATTAAACTAATGTGAATTAAAGCAATGCAAATTCATTTCTTGTCATTCATACTGGGAGAGATAAAAGTAAAGATAATGCTCAATATTATTCAAGGATTTAATAAAATGGGCATTCTCATAAGCTGATGATAGAATTAAAAACTGGACAGGAAATACTAAAAGTTGGCTTTATACAACAAAATCTTTAAAACCATTCTTACCCTTGATACAATAATTCCCCTCTGGGAATAAATCCTAAGAAATTAATCAAAGATGTTGCCAAAGTAATTTATGATAAATTTCATAGTATATTTATATAACAAAGCAGTGAAAGCAGTCTACATATCCAAAAGAAAAAGAGATTAAGTGGATTTTGGTCCACACCAGTGGGTATCAAGCTTGATTCGAGTGTCAGAACTGCTTATTACAAATACACATGCTCCAATCTAACCTCTCTGTGTCAGGTTTTTCTAAACTGGGGGCACCATATGTTACAAATCTCCTGAGGTGATAGTATTGATAAGCACCAATAATGCATATGATTAATATTTTATAGCTATTAACATTTTTTAATGACAAGGGGAAATGCTTATAGTATAATGTTGAGTAGAAAAAAGAAATTTGTATATTCATTATGATTTCAGTATGAGAGTAAGCTACATATATACTTAATGAAAAAATTTGGAAAAAAATACAGTACAACAAATTACTGTCTCTGGGTGGAGAAATTATGATTGATTTGGATTGTATTTTTTTAAATAGAGACTAGGGTCTTGCTAAGTTGCGCAGGCTGGCCTTGATCTCCTGGCCTCAAGTAATCTTGCTGCTCAGCCTTCTAAGTAGCTAAGACTACGGGTGCAAGCTGCCGTGTTTAGTTTATGCTTCCTCACCCACTCCAAATTTTCTACAATGGCCACTGGGACTTTAATAATAAGTAAAAAGCAAACAAAAATGCTTTTTATTATTTTATAATATAATGCCTTACAGAATTGTTTGATTCAAGCCAAAATATAAATTTTATTTTAGATAAAATAAAAGTTGAGGAAGAGGTAGAATGTAGGAGTTATTTTTAAGGGTCTCAGAAAAATATTCATTGTTCCTGATTATGTGGTTTGCCTTGGTCTACTTGGTTTTGTGCCTCTGGTCACAGGCTTGAGGACACGTGATGTATCTGGCTTCTACAAAGCTCTACTTTATTTGAGGGGAACAGGTCAGGCAGAGAAGTATGAGTAATGCATCAATTAGCAGACATACCCCATCAGATTGGATCCTGCAGGATGTTAATAGAACTCTCAGTGTCCTGGAGAGAAGATTTGCTGTTTCACACATATTTACATAGACAAGGTGAGTCTTTTCCCTTAGGCCAAGTTAAATGAATTTGACTGTGAATAGGATTGAGTCCTGCTAAGTGTGCCATTTAAAAAAGAAAAAGTGTATGTCTCTGTTTTTAGAAAAAGAGATTCTATGCATAGCAGCTATGTTCTTTCCCAAACAAGCATTAGAGACCCTAAGAAAAAGTCTTTTGTCTTTGGAGTTTTTTTTTTTTGCAGGAATTAAAAAAGATGCAATTTGTTTTTATCTTCCATTTTACTACATATTCACTATATCCCTTTCCTGAAATCAAACTAAAATTCCAGATTGGAAAACTCCTTTGTTTTAAACTTCATTATGCAACACATATGTGTGTGTGTATATACACACACACTCACATACACACACATATATACACTAAAATTTTTGCAGCACGACTCTAACAAAAGAGTAATTTCATAAAAAATGAATAATAACCAACTCTGTATAGACTATTCATTCTGTTATCGATTGATGGCTGCTCTGTCAGTAATGTCACACGAATTGCATGCGTGAAAGCGGATTCCACGTAGCGAGATGAGATAGGTAAGGAACAGCAAATATCACATTGGATTTACTTTTTGTAGTTTAATCAATGATGTCCCTAAATAAAGGTAAGTAGAGCAAGCTAGCAGAAAAACTGGGAATTTACAACAAACCTCAGAACTTTGCATCAAGTCGATGAATCATCTACTGAGAAAAATAACTTAGTCAGGAAAATATAAAAAGTAAATAAAAATCAGTGGGCTGACAAATGATCAAGAGTTAAGAGCTAAATATGTCTGGTCTTAAGAAAAGGTATTTGCATTCACAGGTCTAGCCTTTATCAGCTAGTGAGGCCTGGAAGAGTACCCAGTTCTCCGCATTATCAATGCTCCACTAAGTTTTCAATTTAACTTGTAGCTGTGCTATTGCTTTTCTTCCCAAATTATGCCTTCCAGTAGACAAGCACAAGGCTTTTTTTGCTTTATTGGATTTGTGCACTCATTTCCAAAGGCAGAATTTGGGCTAAACTGCTATACACATATATGGAAAAAGTTTTTTGAAAATGTATCAAATTTTCACTCTGGTTTGCTTATGCAATGACAAGTAAGATTGGCATAAAATGGCGCTATTATTTGTTTATTTATTGTTCCTAAGCAGTTAGGAATTAATCAATAATTTCATATTAAAATTAGGAGGGAAACATTTTTGTAAGTGGAAAGACAATTCAGATCCAGCATGATTTATAATGAGCATTTGAAAACCACTTTGATAAGGACAAAGTTAGTGTCTTTGGGTTTTGGGTTTTGGATAACGTACATGTAATTAAGTTAGTGTGGAGACCTTGTATTTCAAACTCCAAGTTGAGTCAAAAAGAGTTGAACAAATTAAGTAGATACTGAACTGAATTCCAGCAATTGTCTCTAAATTGCATGTTCTTTGGAATTCGCATGCTTCATTCCTAGCTGAGAACTGGGTCTGAAGAATGTTATTCCTTGAAGGAGCTTTGTGAGTTTTGTGAAAGTGTCTGCCAGTAATTTAGTGAGAGCATTAGCTAGGGATTGTGATGAATGAGAATTTTATATTTTTAGGTTTGAGTGTTTTTTTAGGCAATCTTTACAAATATTTCATGCCATTTAGCTTCATGATTTTGTCAATTTTAGGTCATAGAGTAGAATTTTCTAAACTATATTGGGTCACGGACCTCTTTTAGAAAATCTGATGGAAGCTATGGATACTTTCTCAAGAAAAATGCACAGATGCATAAAACCACAGACTGGCACACAGTTTTAGGGGGTTCACAGACCTTACAAGGGCAATCATGAGCGTGGCTCAAAAAAAAATCTGTTCTAGATTATAATATTTATTTTAAAATTAATTAGTAATTTTCAAGTATGTCTACCAAAGGTAAGAGAAATAAAAACATTTTTATGATGCACGGTAGCTCAGAATTTTAATAGCAAAGGGGTTTTCAGACTGTAATTTGCTGAGAAGGGATTTCCAAGGTATTGGCCTCAATCTGTGATCATTCTGCAAACACATACTGTGGGGGACATTTTTAAAGACTATGTGAAACCAATAAAAACTTTTAAAAAAACTGCAGAAAGATGCTTTTAGCTACACTTACATAATATTGACAAAATATCAATTATTCATAATAAATAAAATAAATTTCATTTTATTTGTGGTGGCCTTGGGTGCTATTTGCGATTATATGTAAGAAAGTCCCTGCCCCAAGCCATCCCCTTGCTGTTGTCACTACCCACGATCACACCGTACAAAGCTTTGTTTCAGGATAAGACCACAGCTACCTAAATTGTAAAGGACTTCAAGTTATCTCTGAATATCATCTACTTTTCAAGTTGTGGTCATTATTATTCTAAAGTAAATTTACATTATTGCTAAAGTAAATGTCAAAAATGTAAGAACTGGTCTCTGTCATACAAACAGCGTGTGAGCTGTTCAACAGGACTGTGCCCTTCCTGCACAACAGGACGCTGCCTTGCCTGGACCATGCTTTGCTGTGTGCACTCCTGTCCCTGACTTTGAATTTCTTCATCTCCTTATATGATTTCTGGAATTCTAAACCATTCCATGGACCATGGATCACGTATACTTTTCATTCTTCGCAGACTCCTAAAAAACTTTCATCAATGGCTTTAAAGACAGAATCCTAGAGCTTTTGAGTCAAAATGTGGGTTAGAGAATATCTCCAACTTTCTTATTTTACAGATGTGGTCACTGGGGCCTAATGAAAGTTAGGTGACTTGTCCATCAAAGCCCAGCTGGGGCACGGGTCTTCTGCTTTCTGGTCCAGTGCTCTTTCCATAATACTATGATATCTTTGTTTCCTCTCATCACCCTTTCCTGGGTAGTTAAGCTATTTATTCACACCTTCTATGACATTCTAAGGGAACTTCTCTTTTTCTCCGTAGAAGTTTGTCAGGCTTGGTAGGGTTTATACTTTGGAAGCTATTTGACTCATAGATTCCCTGCACTAGTAAGATGACAACTTCAGTCCTCTCAGGCTGAGTACTCCTTGAATTTTGAAGAAACTCAAAAAGCAGGTGGTCTTGTGGACTGAACTGACTGATACATCCTAAATACCCAAGAAGGAAGTGCAGTAGAAGATTTTCTTTGAAAAGCAATATCAAGAACCTATAGGATGACTTGATTTAACTAGAGGGTAACACTTATTTTCTCCCAAGGTTAAAATAAGATGTTTAGTTTAATACATACCAAGTTCTTAATGATTTAAATTCTAATCTTCTGGGACATGTAATCTTGGATCCCAAGAACAGCATCATAAGGATGCCCCAGTATAAAGAATTAGAAAATTTTACACAGAAGGAACAGAACTGTAAAAACAAATACTAAATGACAATGCCCATCCACAAAAACTCAATCCCATCTTTGAATTTTTATTTACCTTCCTTTCCTATAATCAATTATCCATTAAGAACTGTTTTTTTCTGAAAAGTGTCTCTCAAATTTTTACTTTCATTTCTATTACCCTGGTCTCACCTTAGTTGAAGCCTTTATCACCTGAGACCAGATCCACTGGCCCTCTCAATCCATTCTCTGCTACCTAGAGTCAGGATCATCTTGCTTCTCTGCTTGTTTATAGTGCTTTGTCAGAAACCTCCAGCGACTCATGATTGCCTCCAAAATAGTATTCTAACTTTTCTGATATGAAAGGCTTCCCAACAATTTTAAAGTATAATTTCACTATGTTTTATCAAACTATTTACTGTGCCAAGTTCTTTAGATTCTCATTGAATCCTTACTACAAATCCATATGATAGAATTACATCTCCATTTTACAAATGAGGACAGTAAGGCCTAAAGTTGCTGGGCCAGT
Source organism: Lepilemur ruficaudatus (assembly GCA_963574885.1). Classification (NCBI taxonomy): domain Eukaryota; kingdom Metazoa; phylum Chordata; class Mammalia; order Primates; family Lepilemuridae; genus Lepilemur; species Lepilemur ruficaudatus. The sequence continues at coordinate 45,204 of CAUYRT010037640.1, forward strand.
AAATCTTAAAGGTGGAATTGGAATTTGGGTTTGTCTAACGTAGAAGACTAATCTCTTAACCACACTAATCCCCAAGCAGGCTCTTTCTGCCATTAGCCAGGCTAGTTTCTTTAAAGTTCCAAAGATATTTTATTCAAAATTGACTCCAAACTCATAATAGAACTTTCACCAGGAATTCCTTCTCCCCCTCCTCTTAGCCTTTCTAAGTTTCTCATTATTTTTCAAGAATGATTTAGTCATTCAACAAGTATTTATCAACTAATACATTAGAACTTTATTTATGAGATCTTTCCCAGATACTCTAGATTCCATTTATCTCCCGCTTCCTTAAATTATAACATCTATTATCTGAAGCACTCACATTTGCTTTGAGTCATATATTACTTTACAATGTTATCGAGGCACATTTTTTCCTCCCTCTTGGAGGGTAGCAACTGTGTTTTCTGGTACCTTATGCGGTTCCCAATCTTAATGCAGGGCAAGAAATATAGTGGTGTGCAATAACTACATGAGAATTGATGTCCAAGTGAATTAGCTTCAGGTGCTGTTTTGCAAGGAACCCAATAAAGTGAAAGAATAGTGTGCTGGACAATGAAAGGGAATCCTTCAACTACGGAAACTAACAGATTTTGGGAAGATCTGATATGAAGTGTGTTTTAAAACAAAACAAAATAAAGCAAAATGCTTCAAACTGTCCATTCAGTGTTGGCAAGAGGGACATAAAAATATTGACACTAGCTGTCTTTGTGCATAATGGCAGACAACTTGGTCTATTGTATAAACAAAATAATTTAAGAAAGTATTTCAGGAAGATTATAGATAGGAAAAATAAAGGGTCATCAATCACTTTGTGTAGCCAGACAAGGAAAGAACCACTCGATGATAAAAATCAAATACAACTTTGTTACTATCAAAAGAAATATGATACTCCCAATTTCAAGATAAAAATTGTTCATAATTGTATTTTTATAAATCAATTCTCATCTATTTAAGTTTAGCCAATAAAACACATCACCTTTAGAAAATTTTTCTGTTACTAAATTTACTACATAGAATAATATAATTCAGCTCATTTTAGAAATTAAAAATTATACTTGTTATCAACATATTAAATGTCAACTCTATGTTTGGTTTAAGATTTATTTCATTACATATTTTAACATGTATTTAACTCACTAAATATGTCTATTTAAACTTAATATACAAATATTTTAAATTTTCCTTCAAATTCTTGGGACTAAAAAAAAATCACAGTTTGAATTTTCTTCTCTCAATTAAGGTTTCAGATTCCTTAGCAGTAGGCCAGTATTTGCTCTTGTAACTTAAAATGTATTCAGCTACCTTATCTTTGGGCTTGGATTTTGATTAGATGGGACAATAGCACAAATGGAGAAGGAACTTGAGTATTAAAAATAGTCCCTCTTACAGAAATAGGGATTACAGGCTAATGAAAGGAAGCTGTATGAACTTTCCATTCAAAGTTTAGGACTATAACAGGGGCCTCATAACTAGGAAATCATATGGCTTTTCTGTTACTTTCTGAAAATAGTTGAAGCCTAAGAATTCTAAGACCAAGGGTCTTTAAAGATCTTAAGTTTATGTCATTCTAAGGGAAGATATAAAGCTGCTTATCTTGACAGCAACAAGGCTCATAATCATATTTCAAAGCAAATATATTCTAATGTTCATTTTTTTAAATCAAACAACTCAAATAGAAAACAGTGACAAAAAGTGAAAATTCTTAAAATAGTCTCACTTACATTTGTTTTTGTTGGTGTTATAATACTACTAAAAAATGGCCTTTTCATCATTTGCTCCTTGTCAGAAGTTGGGTATGTCTTAAGCTACCGGTTTGGACACTTCCACAAACTATTTTTAATATAATAAATTGAGTACAATTAATATAAATCAATACTTTTCACTCCACTAAGTAACAAAACCCCCCAAAATGGTGTTTTTATCTCAATTTCAAGTTATTCAAAAGAACTAAGTCACTGTAGATTTACCACCAATTCTTTCCCTGAGTAAGATTACCATAAAATATTTCATAATGATTCAAAGTATGCAATAAACCTTCCTGACATAACTAATGTCCATGTACACATCAAATTCTAACACATAAATGGTTCATTAAAAATACTGTAATAATTTCCTTCTTTTGTATGATAGCTTAGGCAGAGATTCCACAGGTTTGGCATCTTAAAATTTAGGAATGAATAAATCAAGAATGAATAATGTGACTCAAATATATTCTGTACTTTTCACTAAAGGAGTCAGTTAATGAGAAAGTCAAAACTGGGTTTTACCTCACTATCTGACATCAAAATGTGCTATGTGCAAAAAGTTCAGTGCGTGGGTTTCTGGATTTGGTGACCATTACAATATAATTATCTACGAAAATAACGTGTTGATATTAAAATCATGTTTCTATTTCTTATGTGTCCTTTTGCATATATTACTAATGACATGACTACTATTGATCCTGCTAAGATGACAATAGCCTCTAACAAAAATATGTCCTTCTGAAATGATTTTCTTTCTTTAAAAGCTCCAACAATCCCACTTTAAGGTTATGCCAGGCTTTTAAACATGTTTGTAACAAAAGGTAGACCTGTATTACTGAAAGATGATGACTTTTTATTTTCTGGCAACAAATTGCCTGAATTTTCATTCTTTCTGAACATTTTTTTTTCTCCTTTCCTAAAATTTCCTTCTTCTTGAGCCCCAAGTGTCTCAGTTAACCTACCCTGAAACTTTTCTAAAATCTACTTGATTCACACAAGATCTAGCCTCTTTGGAAGGAAATGATAACAAAAACTATTCCTGGATAGGACATAGAAACTGGTCCCTTGTATAATCTGTATGGTCTACCTTTCTTCTCATATTTCAAATTCTACATACTTTTTAAATTCTCTCACTTGTTTCTCCCCTTGGGGCCTCCTCTAGGGAAGGACCAATTTGAAAAGGAGTATCAAAGGCAGGAAATGCTGATTTCCAAGGACAACAACACAAAAAGAGAGGTTACGGTGGAGAACATTAAAAGCTATATAAAAAAGGCCTGGGAAGAGAGTGTGTAATATGGAGAAATAATGCTGAAGATAGTATTTCCTTTCTTTCCTTTTATTTTTCTAAGCACAGTTTTCATGCAGTACCTTAAAAAAATATCATCAAGTCTATACTTCTTCAGGTCAAACGTCCAGCCTGATCATATTTCCAGATATATATCATTAAAAATATATGAGCTTTTCTTTCATTAAAATATCTAAGAAATGATATATTTCTGTAGAAACACTTGGGATTTTAATTTTAATATTTTTGTGACCTCTTATCCATTATGATTTGATTGACAGTAACTATGTGTATTCTACCTATAGAGACATTAATAGCTGATAACAATTTCCTAAGGCCCATGCTTAATGGAAGACTGACACTAATATTTAATGATGATGAAAAGCATAAATGCATTAGCATATAACTGATATGACTTAGGTGAAGGTTTTTATTTTTTCCTGCTATAACATTGGTAAGTGTATGTTCACATAACTATTATACACAAGTGGTAAGCTGGTTTCCTAATGTTGGTTGCTTAAAAAATATAAATGTATAAAGAAAAAGGGATTAAAAAATAGGTGGGGGAGGGGTTTCCTTCAAATGGATGGAACCCATTCTTTTGAAAGAAAACTCCCCTCTTACCTTGGTCCTGGAGCTGGTTAGTTCTCCTCTGTCCTCCTCCTAGGGGAGAAATACCCAAAGTTAAACAACAATAGAACATGGTCTTGTATTAAAGTCAAGTTCAGTTCTGGCCAACCCCTTCTTCAGGTCTCACAAGACACTACCAACTGTCTGATATACTGGGGCTTTCACTGCATTGAACTCAAAACCCATTTTAAGGATTAAGCCAAAGGGGAATGAACATTAGCTGCCTAAGAGGAAAAAAATTCTGTCTGCCCTTCAGTCGGTCTGTCTTGACAGAAAGCTCTGATAAATTGAAGACTGGCTTAGAGCAGGAAATTCATGGAAAGGCATTGCCTGGGCAATTTTCATCAGGGAGTGAGTAATGGAGGATGTGTCATGGGAGTTCCTTAGGGAGGAGGGGTGTGCTGTGGTGTTCTCAGCCCATCTCCCTGATGTTCTTTTGTCTTTTGAGAGGAAAATGATAGTGCTAGAAGCAACACCATGTTTGGAGCAGTTCTAAACCAATATGGACAATAGTTATTGTAAAAATAAAACAACAATTAGAGAGTCTTTAGACAGGAAAGTTAGAATAAAGTCTGGGAAATGGATATTATCAGACATTATGTACTTGTTTTATTTTTTTGAAACAAGGAATCGCAGACTGGATAAAGATGGGATCCCTTTTTTTCTTAATGTGTCTCTGTCTAGCTAGGGCACCTTGTGTCTTTGGAGAGAAACAAAGCAACACAGTGAAAGGAACATGGATTTGGGAATTAGACAGCAATGGGCTCCAATTTCTCCTCTGTCACTCATCAGCTATTTGACCTGAGTTTCAGCAGCATCATCCGTCCAGACGGAGTTAACTGCATCAGCTTCAAGGAGTTGTGGATGTCAAGTTAGAAAATATATTCATATATGTGTGCTTGGTACATAGTAGTTTGTTATTAAATTTTTATTTCCTTTCCATTTATATACTCTCTGATTTGAGCATTTATTATTTGGATTACTTTATCTCTTTTAAGGCTACTGACCAATTAACTGAGCTTAGAGTCAGTTCTTGGTTACCCTTTGGCATAATTTCAGAGATGGTGGGTGATTGACTCCCATAAAAAATCAAATATCAGACAATTGATTGCATTCCGTGAGACATGAAGGAGAGTGGAGACCAAGAATGAGCCTGAACCCATACAAGATCATGTGCTATTGTTATTTAACTTTGGGTAACTTATTAAAATTCTTCATCAAGTAAAATGACATCAGGTGAGAAAATGGATGTACTTTGAAACCTTAGTTTGTCCAAGTATAATTCAGAGACTTCAAAATGAGGGATGTCATAATCATTACGTTAATGGCCATTATGAAAATGTGCAGGGAAAAACCACTATATGACAGATTCTGTTACACAAAGATATCTTATCTCCATCTATTATTGTTACCATTTATTCAGTGTTAGATTTATTATATAAAAAGTGAGATTTAAAGTATAATCACCTTGAAGTTTCATGATATAAATGGCATAATAATATTCCTCCATCTATAACATGTATGTTTTCCCTTGCATTCTTCCTTGGGAACTTTAACTTCATTCATTATCTTTAATGAATATTCTAAAAATGGCTATTTTGACAAACCAGACTTTTATCCACTAAATGCTATAAATTCAAAAAAATATACAGAGAGGGAACATTTCTTTCTTTGTTTTTTGAAATAAGTATATGTAGAAATTGTAAAGCTGTGCTCAAAATTGAAAAAAAAAAAGGAGCAAATTATATTTTATGAAACACCTACTTCAACCATGGAGGTCACTTATATGACAGAGTTTTGAAGGAAATAGCTTTATATTTAGAAATGACCTGGGAATCTATGAATAGGAACAACTGTAGGTACACTGCCTGGATTGGGTAAAATTACAGTGGCTGTGCAGTCTTCATGCTTCAGGGCATAAACTGATTGCTATTTGTGATGAAGAGAAAAATGAAAAAGAAATTAAGTGGTACTGAAGTTGTTAGGGTTATTATGGTGCCCTTAAAAAAAATCACCGTTGCAAGTATTTCACATTGAAACACCACAGGATACCACATTACATGGGCCAATTTTTAAAATCTTATCTAGATATGGAAATATAAGTTTTGTTCTATAAAAAAATCAAAAGAAGTCCATCTATATGCATGCACTTCATTTTTGCTGTTTTATTTCCCCTTTTATATAATCCAATGAATTTTGTCAGATGTGTACTTTGCCAAAAGTTTGATGTCAGCATGTAATTTTAAATGTCTGTGTATACAGGCATGCAAGATCCGTATTTATCTCTAGCTATGCTGGTTCTCACAGAGAAGTGCTTTCCTTAAATACCTTTCCATTTCACAATGTGTTCAGACTGCAATAAAAGCAGCTATTTACTAAAGAAGTGGTTTATTTAATTCCAAAACCAGACGCGCTTCGATCAAGGTTCTGAGAATGAATTTTCCCCCTGTTTTATTAAGTGTCTACAGCTTCAAAGAGGTAAGAGAATTCCTTGGTTGTTTTGCTAAATATAGTCTAGGGTATAACTGAGACTCTCAGACCGTCAAAGTGGGAATGGAATACAGAAGTCACCGTCGCCATTTCCTCCCTAAGAGATGTGAGAATCTCTTCTACTTTTACTTGCACAGGTCTGATGTTGGGGATCATATGCCAATTTTCCCTCATTTTAGGGGACCAGTTTTAATTGTAAAATCTTTCTTTGTGCTGACCTGAAATCTACCTCTGTGTAATTTCTTTAACTCAACAAGAGTATCTGGTTTGTTTTTTTTTTGTCGGGGAGGCCTTGGGGAGTATCGCTCTTTTGCCCCAGGTAGAGTGCAGTGGCATCATTGTAGCTCACTGCAACCTAAAACTCCTGGGCTCAAGCGATCCTCCTGCCTCAGCCTCTCCAGTAGCTGGGACTACAGGCATGCACCACCATGCCCGGCTAATTTTTCTACTTTTTGCAGAGACAAGGTGTCTCTCTTGCTCAGGCTGGTCTTAAATTCCTGACCTCAAGCCATCCTCCCACCTCAGTCTCCCAGAGTGCTAGGATTACAGGCATGAGCCACTGCACCTTGCCCTCTAGTTTTTACTATAAATTAAAAATTATGGAACTTGAACTCTATATGGGTATTTCCAATACACCTTGAAACTATCAGCGTTGCCAAAACTGCAGCATGGAAAAATCACAGAAACTGCTTTGTAAGTTTTCAGATTTAAGTATATTTATATTAAACAGTCCTTTTTTGTTCTTTTCCCCATAAGAGCACTGGAGAGAGTCAGAAGATCTCATTTCTAATCTCAGCCGGGGGACTGTGGGCAAGTCACTTAACGTCTCTGTTGTACAGTGTCTTCCTCCGTAATAAAATGACATCACAAGAGGGTTAAAAAGTGTAAGTAGAAGAGTGTTTGTGGGCGTGGTTTGAAAACTATAACTTTATACTGTTACTATTACTGCTTCACTTAAGATATATACTGCTCAGTAATTCTTAGTATTCAACAGAAGCGTAATCATTTAAAAGTGAACAAATTAAAAAGAAAATTAAGTGATATATTAACTGATTCTTTGGCTTATACAATATTATCATTCCTCTATCATTTAATAGTAAGTAACTTCTATTTATTTATTTATTTTTAAAGCTACGCCCTTTACCATTACTCTGAGAGACAATCTGAGGTCGACTTTTCATGGCTTCTATTTACTTCCATTTGCCTCGGACTAGTGTCAAACATAAGCCAAAAGTTAGAGTATCATCTTAGGACCGTGGATACCTGGTTTCACTTTATTAATAATTTCCCTCATGTTTTTTTTTTTAATTCATTGTTTTATGCTAAAGGAACTGGCAACATAAAACTTCTGTACTTGATAACACCTTTATGATTTTTTGTGGTTCTAGTTGCAAATGGCTGAAAAGAGGGGATAGCAGGGGCTGGGGAGCTGATGACATCTTTTCTTAGTTACTAATAGGATTTTGGACTGTTACCACTTCAAAAAGGGATATTTGGAAGCGCGCATCTGTCAGCACCAAACACAAAACAACCAGGATTCCGTAACAGCAGAGGCCCTGTAAGAAGCTCTCGCCAGTTTTTATATAATCCTCTGGGTAGCGAAGCAACAGTGGAAAAGGATCTATATACTCTTATATTTCCTTTGAAAGTGAGAAGCTATTGGTGGCACGTTTGTTTGATTGACTCCAATTTAATCCTTAGTCTGGACAACTCACAGATATTTAGTACTTAGAGAAAACATTAAATTTTTAACATTTCTATAAAAATTTATCTGTGGGATAATTTCTTCACAAGTAGCCTAGAATTTAAAAAAAAAGTTAAATAAAGTCTAGTTTATTACAACATGATATGATATGGTTTTGTGTGGTCAGTGGTATTTAAAATGATAGTTTTATCCAACATCTCAGTATTGTATACTTTGAAAGGCAGAGTTGATGCTGAGGATGTTTTTGGGCCTTTAATTTTTCTTAATTTTTGAGTTGTGTGATAGTAAAGGAATGTATCGAAATGGTTTCACAAACTTTTTGAAACTGTATTTCATTCTGTGGATATCTCTTAATAACAATTTTTAGATTTTCAGAACGTATGGAATCTGTCCATTAAAAAGAAACTACTTAAAATCATGAAAAAGACTTTTCTGATATTAAGGGGGATAAAGAGTATATTCACACTATTCCTAACTTCCGTTAATATAATTATTATTTACAAAATATTCTCATAATCCAGATAATGGTTATTTCTAAGAAGGCTCAGGACCAGGGTTAGCTAAGTATTTCGGAGAACTGAATGGTGATTTCTTATTCAGGTTCAGGTGTTGCCAGATACGTATGATACTGTATATTTGTGGCAGTTATCTCTGATGTATGTTATTTCATTCTGAAAACAGACTTACTGAACTGATTTTTTATTTTTTTTTGTGGAGGAGAACAAACATTAAAATAAACGAGCTATAGTTTCTTATTCTAGCTAAATTGAAATAGAATATAATTCTAAAGCAGAGTTATTACTATTTTCCAGCTTATTCTAATGACTGCCAAACTATTCTATCTTTCTTTTCTTAAATTTGAATGATAAACTATTCCCATCCTGGCTGATGTTATCTTTAGAGACAAAAGGAAGCTAAAAATGTCTAAAGTTGTGGATGAGTGGTTTCCTATATGCTATGCTGAAACAAATAGGTACAATTTCATTTTTGTGGAAAACCATTATTTACTTATGATGTACTAAGTAGTTGTTTATCATTACCATAAAACTGCGTTAAAGCAGCATGATATAAAATTCTACATTGAGGAGTAGATTGCATCTCCACAATAAACTGAGCTTTATAGTATTTTATTGTAGGCATTTTGGAGTTTTATAGTGAACCTGATTACCATCATTCCCTCCAAACCCCGTGCTCTGTATATTTGTGTGTGTGTCAAATTCTTTACATGTCTAATTCTTGCGAGTATGGAGAGCCCCTTCCTACCTCTCTTCTTCAGTCCCTCCCCTCTCCACCTCTGTACTTTCATCGAAGAAGGTGCCCGGACAGTAAGTGGTGGGAATCTACTGTAGTGTGATTATAATACTTTTCTTCTCACCCCTACCAAACTGTCCAGAGTTCTAAAAGTTAGGTAAGAGTTATGATCTCTCTGAGAAATGTTAATGGCTCCTCCCTCTGCAGTAGCCAGGGGTGTCATCTTCCTGGCATCCTTTTCTTTAGGAAGATAAGTCTGGAGACTAAATCTAACACAAGTGATGGGCAAAGGACAACAAAACTTGTCATTTGAGCTTTGCTGCTGTTCTGAGGATAAATGAAGACCCACTCATGAAACTAAATACAAGTAACTTTATCAAGAGCATTTACTCTATACAGAAGTTATGATCCTATAGCTTGAGATCCTATAGTGGAGAAAATTAATCTGACACATTTTCTTTAATAATTGAGCATAGACAGGGTTAAAGAGCAGCTTTGTAGGCATGGTCAGAATCCATATTATGCAGAACAGAAACAAAGAACCTCTTTTTGGGGAAATGTAAATATTGGTCCAGAGAATGCTACGTATGAAGACATGGAGGGAAAATTCCATAGGAAGGGAATAGCACTGAAGTTTGATGCATCCAAATCTACTTTGGCTACTTCTAAGGGTGAGTAAATCCCGTTTACACACCAAGCCCATGCATACATTAACTTTTTATCTTTGATCTGAATACACCTTCATGAAGACATCATAGAACGGCCTTAGTGTCCCTTCCTGTCACGGAAGTGCAGACTCTGTCAACTCATGTTTGCTAGGCAGGCTTAGGAATGGTGAAAGCTTCACATAATTTCTCTGTTTGTCCTGCTGCTGAGACTTAAATGTAAGCAGCATACCCATATATCACGCCACAACCACCATGTAGGATTCAATATAGAAGAAGATGCAGCAGCTTCAGGCAAACTAACATTTGCTACTCTTCTTTTTTTCCTAGCTATAGGATTCCTGGTTCCATAAACTTCCCTCCCGTCACTTTCCCCTCCTCCTTCCTCCCATCCTTTTTGTTAGGAGATCCTTTCAGATGCTTTGCTGGACTTTATTTTCTCACTAAGTTATCTTTCATAATTGTGCCTTCTAGATTTCAGCATTGCCAGCACCCTCAGGGGGCATGTCTCCCCTCCAGCCCTCGTGTTTTACAGCTTTAGTTCCAGAGAACCCATATCGCCTGGCCACAAAAAGGGAGATCCAAACACACAGAAACCCTCATGCTCATGCTTTGTTGTTCCTATGCCTCTGCTTAACCCGACCACTGGTGTGGTCATTGCTTCTGGAGACCATGCCTTTCAGTGAGATGATCTGTAAAGATGAATGACATAATATGGAACCTATATGGCTACTTGACATGAATTAATACTAAGAGGAAATACTTAAGTATCCTACTAATGTAAGGGTAAGTTCATCCACAGATTTTCAGCACATTTACTATACATCAGATTATGAGCTTTCACCTTAAAGCACATCTTTCTATTCCTGAAATACAGTTGGCATGTGTAGGTCAAGGTTGCCCGACTTGGGTGGCTGTAGGTTTGTACTCGTGTTAGTTGTGTGTCGCTACTGAATCAATTTGAATTGTGTGGGATTTAGAGTTTCTTTCTGGAGATTCTTTATATTTATGAGATTTGTTGATGAGGCAGTAGGGTGGAACTAAACAAAATCGTTTGGAATTCTGGCTTTTCTTAGAACTGTCAGAATTGAGATCTAGTCTTAGATCTCTCATCAAATCTCATAAATAAACTGCTAACCTAATTTTTGGTAACAGTTTTTGTCTCATTCAATTTGATCCTCTTTGAAGTGGTAGAAACTAAAATGGCCACAAGTTACCCATTTTCTCAGAAAGTTACTAAAATACGATTTCTAAGTGCAGTGGTGAGGAGAACAAAGAGCTAAACATTGAATTTAGAAACTTTTCAAGCTGGTGTTACCTACTTAGGCTAACATCTCAAGAGTGACCAACTTAAAAACTTCCTGATAAATTCTCAGTTGGGAAATTTATCCAGGATAAATTCTCAGCAATCATTTATTGAATGAATTGTCAGAAGATTGAGGGAAAATCATTTCAGCATTTTAATTTTTTTCTTTTTTAATAATGAGAAGAATGGCAAAAATGTATAATGCCTGGTCAATCTTAAAGAAATTCAGAAAAAAGGAACATTTGTTTCCTTTTTGTGGAAACCTGTGATTTGAGTCATCTTTTAATTACAGGAAAGAGTTAAGGGAAAAATCTAGAGTTTCCAATGTCAGTGGAAAGTTTTACACTTCCTATCGTAGTCAACATCTAGAAAGAGAAGGATGAAATATATAAATTCTACTGTGCAATTATTTTCCTCAGGACATGAGTTACATCGATACGTTTACCATGTGACATCTCAATTTGTGAATGCAAAATTCTTGGTACCCATAATAAACATCTCTAATAGCAAACTGGGTAGCTGTTTAAGCATCTTGCAACAAGAAGGATTTGTGTGTGTGTATATGTGTGTGTGTGTGTGTGTGTATTTTAAGAGGTTCGATTAATGTTTGCTGTATGCATTTGTCCCACCCTTAGCTTAATAGACCTTATTCCAAAATATAAAAGGATTACAAAAACTAAGTTATCTGTAGCATCTTTTAATATGACACTAAGACAAATGAAGGATATTCACAAGCAAAAATATGTCTTTCCACAATTAAACCCCCCCATATTTGTGTATCAACCCATTACAACTCATTTCCAGAAGAAATGTTAAAAGTTTATTCACTTGAGGCCAAGTGATACTCAGTACTAGGCCTTAAATTACTATACTTTTAAGTTTTTCTAATGTCTACATTAAGTACTAATAAGTCCCATGTTTCTAATACCAAAAATAGACTATCGCTTTATTTTCACACCCAACATCCAGCAAACTCCTTTTTCTAAACCTTCTAAGTACACCTGAACTAATTGAATAAATATGTCTCACAAATTGTACATGCAAAAGTGATTCCTTAAGATAATACTTTTTTTTTTTTTGAGACAGAGTCTCACTCTGTTGCCCAGGCTGGAGTGCCCTGGCATCAGCCTAGCTCGCAGCAACCTCAAACTCTTGGGCTCAAGCAATCCTTCTGCCTCAGCCTCCCAAGTATCTGGGACTACAGGCATGCGCCACCATGCCCGGCTAATTTTTTCTATATATTTTTAGTTGGCCAATTAATTTCTTTCTATTTTTAGTAGAGACGGGGTCTCGCTCTTGCTCAGGCTGGTTTCCAACTCCTGACCTTGAGTGATCCTCCTGCCTCGGCCTCCCAGAGAGCTAGGATTACAGGCGTGAGCCACCGCGCCTGACCAGATAATACATTTTTTATACATAAACTTGAATATTAAATTTAATACATCTGTCCTAGCAAATCCTCCAAAGTAGACAAAACATAATTTGGTCTATAGAGAACTCCACCCACCCTGATACAGATCTAGGCTTGGGCCAAGTGTCCTTTGAGGCCAGTGATTTTGTTAAATACTGAAAGAACCAATCCAATGAACGATGTGGTGTTCTAATTCCCATTCTTAGTACTTCCTCCCCCCTGCCATGCTACTACTGTGGGGCTCTGAGTTGCCTGTTGTAAAGTAAGCACGATGTGCCTGGTTTCAAAGGATCAGTTCTTGTTATCATGGGCTCCCACAGCTGGGCATTGCCAAGTCCAAATGGGCCTCATTTTTTCCAGGTCTTACTCACTGAAGCAAGTTCTACTGAAACTGCTTTCTTACTTTTTGATGATAGAACATTTGCCTTATTTTAGACATAGTCCCCAAAATGTCTTCAGAGAAGGCAAAGTTTGGGTGGGAATTATCGCTGGTGAATAATAAAAGTATAGGAGACTATGATTTTTAACTTGGCTTCATACATTGGAGTCAAGTACATAAATCCTTACAAGGGCCAGAGGAAAGTCTTCAGATATGATCCACTGCTTTGTTCTCTGGAGGTATTTACAGATGCTAGATACTATGACTATCTTTAAAAGGTGTATTCTTATCTAACAACTACTTAATAGTAAGTCTGTGTCAACAAATTATGATTCACTCTAAACAACATTTAACAAGTTTATTTATTGCATAGTAAAGTCAATAGTACAGTAACTAGTGTAGCATAGATAATATAGTGAAGTTGATAGTATTTTGATACTAATGTACATAACTTTACTATACTATAAATACTATAGTATAGTATCTATATGATAGTAAATTTATAAAGTTGATAGTGTTGGATAGTATTGATAATAAAGTCAAAATAAATATACTTCCTCTTTCATCTAAACCTTTCAGTCCATTGCAATGCCATCTAAAGTGTATATTTTAAAGCAAACTTTAAAAATCTCTCAGCCAGAGAAAGGCTTTCACAATGGTTTTGGATTGCCAAGGGTACTGGAAAAGGGAGGAGGGAGACGGCCATGGCATTGATAAAAGTATAAATAGTATTGTGCATATGGAAAGAAAATTTAGGAAAATAACAGGATCAATATATTTGGCATTGTTCTGTCACCTAAAAATTGGAGAATCTATGTCAAAGTCCAATAAACCAATAATTTCTGGGCATTGTTATCGGTAAGTGATAGGTCTATGGTTTCAGATTTCATTGTCTATATCCAGAAAAGACTAGTCTGAAATAAAGTCTCTGAGCGGTAAAGAGCTCTGTATTTTGTTCTTTACCAGAAAGACAGGTGCTAGTCATCACTGTTGTGCTATTTCTCAGCCCAGCCCCAGATACACTCTGTGATAATCCCTATTACATTTGTTTTGAAGTCTACATTACAGATCTGAGTCCTGACTTTCCATCGTGATTATATATCATACTCTTCCTCTTTTCTGTGACATTTATTCTGAAGCACTTTGGACAAACAGCAAGATGTGAACATTTCAAACTCCCTAGACCAACAGAACATTGCTAGTCATTTGTCTGCATTCTCTGGTTAAACTTACATAGAAGGAAAGATTGCTGTTTTCTTTTTCTTAAAAATCTCATGTTGCCCAATTAATCAAAACAGCAGAGTTTATGAGAAAGCCATTGTTAATGACAATGAAATATACAAGTCTCACTATATCCAGAGCTATTAACCTAAAGACCTGATTACCTGATTAAAAAAAGACAGATTCTCTAAGAAAACAGACTTAAATCTCCACTGAACTATACAAGACAAAAAGATTTCAAAGACTCTTGATGCAGATATGTCTTCTTGATCTTGCTCTGATGAATGCAGTTATTTTGAATTCACTTCTACAAATAAATCAATTATACAGAAGATGCCTATTAGTCCATCTCTGTATTAGTTTGCCTTATTTGAAACAGAAGAATCCTAGTTGAATAAGACTGAGAATTTAAGCCTAATGAGCCTCCCGCTTGGATGGCTGGGGCTTGGGGAGTGAGGAGGGTGGGGGTAAGGTGAATGCTGGTTAGCCTTCAGTGTCCTTCCAATGTTCTCAAAGACAGGACAAAATGACTGCCGTTTTGGCATGCAGGGGCCAGCTTGCTCAGGAAATTGTGGCATATATAAAACAAAGCACATAAACAAACTCTCCATCCAGGAAGCGGAGTTTAACAATTGCCTCATTAACCAGACCCAGGGAAGGACAGGAAAAGAGGGGGGAGCCAATGGCTGATGATTATACAGTTCTAGACAGATGAAGCCCTTCAGTTTCTCCCCAAACAAGCCCTGTAGTGTGGGTTTGACAAAGTGGCACATTTAAGAGGGAACTCTCTTGCCATCAATGGGAGTCAGGCGCACCCGTATCTGAGGGCCAAATTCAGTCCCTGGAGCTTGACTTTATCAGTAGACACAAGACAGAGGACAAGGCAGCTACATCCACAGAGAATTAATTAAGAGCAAAAGAGACATCCAGTGAATGTAATCAATAGTCTGAACACTGATCTACATACCAACCACCCTTGCTTTCTCCCCTCCTCTTTCTTTTACATTATTTACACTAAGATGCTCTTAAAAGTGTGACTTCAACAGAGATTTATTTGCTACTTGGCTTCATTGAAATTACACGTTTTTTATATTGTATCATACAAAAATATACCCTCAAAGACCAAATATCCTAATGCCAGTGTAAGTTTCTGAACGGTTGACATATTTGTGGGTGGAATGTTATTATGGGCAACTTATTAGTTTGGCTTTCTCCCTGCACATTTCTCTAGTTTTGTATGGGACATATGTACAAACAAACCTGATTTCAGAATGCCAAAGTCCACACCCAAATTTGTATTTACCGGCTAGTTTTGTGCTATCTTCTTTTGAAATTGCCCTTTTTGTAACACACCATAAAACCCCTTGCTAATTATTACAGTGTTGCTTGCGAACACAGAGTATTGGTTTAACACAACCCTTTCCAGCACTGCTATATGTTTCTTATATCTCAACCCTTCCCCCGCCCAGCACACATATCAAAGCACATTGCAGTTCCCTTTTTTGAAACCGATGAAAACAATCATATAATTTTTATATTGTTTTCATTTGTTCTTGGCAACAGTACAGGTCTCATTACCTTCATTTTTCAATGGCTTACCAGAGACATCATTTTTCAAGACCAGGTTCTTGGTTAAGTCCTTTAGCAAAGATTCTGATTTCCTCTTGAATCTGTGTTTTATAGAAATCTCTCCTAAGTAGCATTGAGACCGGAGTAATTTGTCAGTCATCACTTTTGATGGGGTCTAGTCCCATCAATTCAACAGCAGCCTTTATTGCTTAAGGAAAATAGGAAATTCTGCCTCCTGGACATAAACATGTGAATTTTTCTATGTCCAGGACTAAAAAGATGAAAAGGGCAGATTTAACCAATATTTCCATAAGAATGAAAGTCTCCACTTTTAATCCACGTGTATAATGGTTTGCTCATGAATCACATTTCAGGGGCCTGACTATAGGCGTGTTTGGATTGTCACTGGGTCTAATTTTACAGATCTTACTTACACCACACTCCCTTTGAAACAGGCGGGAGTGTGACTTGAGTAAGCACTATAAAGCCAGAGCCCGTTTTCCCCTCTAATCAGGATTGCTTTCATAAATAGATGTGATTTCAAACTTAGCACGAATGCAACCTCAGGATAATCTAAAATAGAATGATGCCATAAGAAATGAAATATTGAAATGAAAAAAAAAAGTGGTTGGCTAGGAAGAGGTTGATTTCATCTTACTCAGACACTAGCGGCCAGGCATAATTTTGAAAAATAATGATAAAATGTAGAATTATTACCGATACAATGATAGTGTAGATTTTGGTGGCCAAAAAAGAGTTGATGAGGTATAGAAGCATAAGCTACCCATATTTTAGGCCCACTGGAAGCAGCTAGTGTTCAACCAGTTTGGTTTTTATATGGCCTTCAAAGATATATGTCAACTATAATGAATTATTCTAAAATTTAAAAAAAAAATTACCTGATTGTTGACCAAAAATATGAAATGGAGAAAAAGAAAATAAACGAACAAAAACAGACATACCATGTCCACACACAAAACAAAATAATTCTCTCAGGGACATCAGGGAAGGTGGAATACTATAACAACACATGTTATATTGTTATACTATTCCACCCACCTTAATGAGGAACCCTTGGGCGTTGCTACTCCATAGCCTTTTGAATCCAGATTTCCTCCCACTTTCATCGTGTCACATGGCTTTCGCTGCTCAATGTATTCATTCATAGTGGACTCCAGGAGAAAGGCAAATTTGCCCTTGGATTTGCGGACACGAGCTACTCCCTCAGCTGTAGTCCTAGTGAACACTGATGGCTCTGCTGATCGCATGTAGGTCCACATCTTTTCATACACTGCTATTTTTGATCTCTGGAGGAAATTAAAATTAAATACAGGAAAGAAGGGAACAACATGTTAATATTGACTGAACCAAGATAAGAATAAAGCCTTTCAGTAGCTTTCCATTGCCCTCTAATTCCAAATTGCCATATAGCAACGTTAACAGTAACATTATTCTTTCCAAACTGGAAAACAACCTTTCAAAACTATTTCAGGAAATCACTGAAATGACAGGCATCTAAAAGTGATATGTGCAGAAGCCTGTGCCTCTTGCCACAGCAGTTACAGGACGCAACTGCTTAAGTAGCTTATTATTGTTCTCTTAATGTAGAATGCCACAGAGAGATTTGAACCGTTAATTATATCACATTCACGGTAAATCTGAAAAGCACCAGATGAGAAATGATTTCAAGTTTGTAAAATTCCTTTTCATACTGTGTTTGACTTATAACAAATAAGGAGAGTTATTTTATTTTTATCTTTTTTCCATGCCTCAAAGTTTTAATGAAACTCATTCTAGTAAGATGCATATACCAAAGTGCAGTCTGTATCAAGTCAGTAGTTGAACACCAAAGGAGGAGGTGAAATCTGCTCTGGTTTACAAACCAAGTATCCGTAACACAAGAATCAAACTCTGGGTTGGTGAAAACATTTTTAGACTTTTATCTGACAAAATCTCCAAACAGAACATATATTGAATTTTAAACAGAAACGATTCCAGTTTTCCCACTTTATAGTTTAGAGAGCTAGTCATTTTAATCCCCTGACTCCATCCAAGAAACTTACTTATCTTTGTAAATTACTTCTGTCTACCTGGGCTCCGCCAACATTACTGCCACTGTTTAATTCACTCAGGTCCTTTTGCTGGCATCTGCATTCGCATTACATTTTTTTGTTCATACATTTTTAATGTAAAAATATATCCACATGAACTCAAATGTCTCCAAAAGATATATTTAATAAGATAGAAAGGCCTGGATCCTGTTTAATAATATAATGACACACACAGACTTTTACCTGGTGTGATCGTATTTGTTAAATAACCAGGTGCTCAAATTTTGTATCTGGATCCAAATGACATTGATGGAGACTTCATTCAGACTAAGTCTATGTGTGAGGCCTAATCCTGAGTAGCATGCATATTTATTTGCACTGAGCTTCCTTTGTTTACCAGAACATAGAATTCAACAAGAAGCTGTTCTTCAATAATCAATAAAGTGACTTGAATAGCAAACTTAAGAATACATATTTGTGGGCAAAAGCACATTTTTCAAGTGGACAAAGAACCTGATAAAAGCAGGATTCAAAACTTTGGTTTCAAAAGAGAAGAAATTATTATTAGTAATCAGTAAACCTAAGTAATAAACCATATAACTGATTCACATATTTGAATACCAAATAAAAAGATATTTATGGTAATGTATATTCAAATGTTGATAAATATCAAGGTAGGAAATACATATCCTATAGTAACCTAAGGAAATGTTTTTATGGTATTAACACTTGAAAAAGTATCTCATGATATAGAGATTGTGATGTGTGTGTGTGTTTATGTAATGACAGTTTACTTCTGGTTATAGAAATCCTCATATTAGATAATTCCATGCCAATACTGTAATTCAGTTGCAACGATTCTAAGTGCTTCCAGGACAGACAAGTACTGGGATTTAGATCTATCAACTGTGGGATCCACTAGGAATGCCATGTTGCCAGGCCTCACTCATTCCATCTCTAAAAAGAGAGTCCTGTTCTACAGAACTAACTCTCCCATCACACAATGAGTTCTTCTTTTTTCACTTTTGGATTATTTTTTTTATTACTCCAGTTTCCCACTTCTTTTAGTTTAGTAGTTCTCTTCTTCTTTACTACCCTACAATTACATATCCTTGACTTATCAAAGTCTAATGTAAATTTGTTAGTTTATATGTTTTTCTTTTCCTTGTCAATGCAAGGACCTTAGAACACTCTGAGTTCATGCACTTCCTGCTAGATATGTGCTATTATTTTTTTTAATTTTTAAAGCTCTTTTTTTAAATGTTTTTTAAATTTCAGAATATTTTGAGGGTACAAATGTTTTGTTTACTTTTTTACACTTTGAGACAAAGTTATAAGTGTCTATCACCCAGATAGTGTGCATTGTACCCGTTAGATGTGATTAACTCATCCTCTCCTCCCCCCCACTTGATTTCTGTTGAATTTTACTACCATATGTACATACGAGTGTTGATCATTTAGTTCCAATTTAATAGTGAGTACATGTGGTTTTTGTTTTTCCATTCTTGTAATACTTCATTTCAGTGGATGGTCTCTAGTTCCATCCAGGTTGTTACAAAAGGTAATTAGTTCACCATTTTTTTTTTTTTTGAGACAGAATCTCACTCTGCTGCCCAGGCTAGAGTGCCGTGGCTGTCAGCCTAGCTCACAGCAACCTCAAACTCCTGGGCTCAAGCAATCTTCTGCCTCAGCCTCCCGAGTAGCTAGGACTACAGGCATGCGCCACCATTCCCGGCTAATTTTTTCTATATATATTTTTAGTTGGCCAATTAATTTCTTTCTATTTATAGTAGAGACGGGGTCTCGCTCTTGCTCAGGCTAGTTTCGAACTCCTGACCTTGAGCGATCCGCCCGCCTTGGCCTCCCAGAGTGCTAGGATTACAGGCGTGAGCCACCGCGCCCGGCTTAGTTCACCATTTTTTTTAATGGCTGAGTAGTACTCCATGGTATACATATACCACATATTATTAATCCACCCATGTACTGATGGGTGCTTGGGTTGCTGCCATATCTTTGCTATTGTGAATTGTGCTACTATAAACGTTTGAGTGTAAATGTCTTTTTTATAAAATGTCTTTTTTTCCTTTGGGTAAATACCCAGTAGTGGGATTGCTGGATCAAATGGTAGGTCTACTTTTAGTTCTTTGAGGTATTGCCATATTACTTTCCAGAGGGGTTGAACTAGTTTTCAGTCCCACCAGCAGTGTGTAAATGTTCCTTTCTCTCCACATCCACGCCAGCATCTGTTGTTTTGGCATATATAATGCATTCTGAAAATGTAAACTTTATGGGTCACTTGGTATAGATTTTCCTTAAATATCTATTCTGATAATTTCAAATTTAGAGAAGTGTTGGTAAACAACATCCTTTAAACATATAACCACTTTTTAGTATATTTATAACTTGACCTGAGAGTTTCACCAAAAAAGGTATAGAGTTCCATATACATCGTATACTTTACTACATTGAAAACAGAAGAAATAAAATCAAAGTGAATATTATTTTAATTGAAGTACTTTTTGAAAATGTTTAAGAATATGAGAAACGTGCTAATTACTCATCAATTTTCCTGTTACAATTAAGTAGCTTATTAAAGGAACAGGACAGTTAAACAAAACCAACACAGCAATATGGAAAAAGAATATTTTTATGACTTGGTACTTATAAAAAACCATTACCTATGGAATGCAGCATAATATTAGAGTAAATTATTCCTTTTGAAAAGAATAAACTATCTTTAGGCCATTGGTATTTTTTAATAGTCAATTCCTAGATGTTGATGTGAGGAAAATTACTGCTATATTTGTTTAAATATATTGAATTATATATAACTTAAATGTAAAGGAAGTTGCATCAATTCCTTTAAAATCTGAAAGAAAGAGAAATATACAGAGTAGTAATGCTAAACTTAGGAGGCTTTAGGTACATAGAAATTGTAAAACATTGACAAAATAGAGGAAAGAGGAAAGCAAGGTTTTTTTGGAAAAAAATTGGCCTAGTTTTTCACCCTACTAATGTTTAGAAATTCTGATTCTCATTTAAAGGGCCATAGCTTAGATAAGATCACACCCACATGGTGAAGGGATGAGGGACAATCAAAGGACTGGAATTAATACCCCTGTGCCGTGTCTGTGACTTCAGGAAAGTGATCGCTAAGGGGTGTGGGCAAGCAAATATTTACAAATTTGATGACGTAGGCTAAAATGAGGGAGCTTCTGCAGACTCAGCAAGCTCAGTGGGTCTCTGTATCAAGCATAGTGATAATGAAACTTTTATGTCCCTAAAACCTTTGACTATAGTATCTACTGAAAAATCAAGGGTGAAAAGTAAAAAGATAGCATAAAAGTCATTATTTTTTGAAATTTGAAAAGTAATTTCAGATCTATTTCTTTCATCTTTATTGTGAAACTCAACGCATGGGAAACTATCCAATCTAAAGCATTGTTTTATTACTTAAAACAATTCTTGAAGGTTTAAAAATGCACTGTCCCTTTAATTCCTCAAAAATAAGTCTTCTAGCATTTCTCCTTTTAATAGAAACTATCATGAACTATAGTTAATGTTTATTTGCTATCAGGTGAATTATTTCTAGTAGCTTATGTAGCAAGACCAATGTCCTAGTGAGAACTCATCAATGCATTATTTGATAATATTATAAGCCCTGAGACAGTAATCTACATCATTTATGCATTCGTGATTTCACTGATGACTGAAACAAGCATGGGACAAAATCTGCATTGAAATGAAAATCAGTGTGCTTGAAACAGGTGTGTAATAACTTGAAATTACCTAAACAGCGACGTTGTCATTAAGTGACAAGTACAGACTCTTTAAATGCCTTCGTGTTTATGCTTAACATGGTACACAGATCAAGTTTCATAGTGGAGCAAACCCAAGGCAACAGTTGAATTCAGATGTAACTTTCCCCTATGGACTAATTCTCTTTCCAGTTGAATATTGCTGTGACATTTTTTGAAGTGCTGAGTATAGGTCACTGCCTGAGGCAGCTTAGTGGAGCTGATAGATGTGCCATTACTGTGTTCCTAGGAGAAAATGTTTTTGACAGGTACAAAAATACCCTTCACGTTCCGGTTTCCTCAACTCATCAGACAAATGGTTTTATTTAAACCGGGTCATCATGTAATGGAGAGGAGAGAGGCAAGTAGGATAGGAAATGAATGAGATTTTTATCAGAGAACTCAAATCTATGCATTCCTGATAATGTGCTGTCAGGGGAAATTACTTTCTTGTCCCATTAGAGTTCAGAATGTTCTGCAACAATAAATACCTATATTATAAAAATCTTCCAATTTAAAACTGAAGTTGGGTGGGAGAGAAAGGAAGAGAGGCATGGTGCTTGCACAGCTTGTATGGGAGACTCTGTAAATCTAGGAAGCCGCTTTCCTCATTCCTATATTTCTTATCAATATATTCTCTTATCTACCTTGCCAGTTCTTTGAATTTGGGATTTTTAAAAAAACTTTATAAAGATTAGAAATAAACATTTACAGTGTGCTTGATGCTAAAGAGCTTTACAGTGAGTTATTTTAAAATTTTCTTCAGGGAATCAATATGACATTTCTTTTTCCCTTTATCTCTCAAGGCAGAATGATGGGCCTGCATCTATTTTCTTTATTAAATTACAATCAGAAATCACTTTCCAGTAAAGTGCAGTGATAGCACAAACTTGTATTTTATGTTGATGCATATACATAATGTATTGTTGATGCAATACATAGCTAGGCAAAAATCACTGTATTTTACCTACTCACTTTTGGGTGGAAGCAGTTACAAACTGACAGACTTCCAGCAATATGCTGAAATGCTAAAATGCATTAAAGCAGTATTATTTCCATTTAGAAACAGGGATGTGATTAGTAAGTTGAAAAAAAAAAAAAGCTTGGTTAGTTAAATTTATTAATAGAATATTATTGATATAATCTACTGTCATGGCTATGTTTTTCTTAAAAGTACGGTTTTAAGAAAATCTACAAATACTTTATAATTACCTTATAAATTTTATATTATATCTACTAGCACTCCAAACTGTTGACAAGCACATTGTTCATTGTCCGGTTTCTTTTTTAAACAATGCCCAAAAATGGGTTTGGCTGAGTTTTTGAGTGATTTGTTCTTGATTTAGTATTATGTAAACATCTGTAGTATATTAAGATATTGTAATCAAGTCTTTTTTTTTTTTTTTTTTTTTTGAGACAGAGTCTCACTCTGTTGCCCGGGCTAGAGTGAGTGCCGTGGCGTCAGCCTAGCTCACAGCAACCTCAAACTCTTGGGCTCAAGCAATTCTCCTGCCTCAGCCTACTGAGTAGCTGGGACTACAGGCATGCGCCACCATGCCGGGCCAATATTTTATATATATTTTTAGTTGACCAATTAATTTGTTTCTATTTTTAGTAGAGACGGGGTCTCGCTCTTGCTCAGGCTGGTTTGCTCAGGCTGATTTCAAACTCCTGATCTTGAACAATCCGCCTGCCTCGGCCTCCCAGAGTGTTAGGATTACAGGCGTGAGCCACCGCACCCGGCAAGTCTTTTTTAAAAAGGATAAATATCTTACTGAATTTCAAGTACATGAAAGTCAAAGCTGGCTAAAGAAGTAGCACATTTTGTTTTTAATTTTCAAGCTGAGTGAGAATTATAAATAAATATCTTTAAAATAAAAGTGTAATCTCTCAAGTATTGTATATTAATATAAGCATGAATATAGAGCTATCATTTCTTTTACACAAAAGCTTAAGAAATAATGAAATATGTTTTGTCTTCTATACTATTAAATATTGTAGTCTTTAAACAATGACATAAATATAAAATGTGTTCATTATTACCTAGTTCAATATTCATGAAAATGTCACTCTGGCTACTTTGTTATTGTTTGGTTCTGAAGTCACAAAATGAATGCTTATCTGTGATCAGACATTACCAAGTGTATATCTTTGGATTTAAATAGAAATAGAGTAGAAAGAGGTTCACTGATCAAAAAATTCATTCTCATAATAGACTGAACAACTAAAAAAACTCTGCTATCCTGATGGAAAGTCAAAATTTTTAAGCTGGTATGATATCTGTAATGTAATTATACCAGTTTAAAAATTTTTATCTACAAAGCAGAGAAATCAGCACAAATCAAATATCTTACAATGTCTTACTGAGGCACCCAGAACTTAATAGTTCTTGCTATTATTATATTTTGAGAAAGCAAATTATGTTGTTTTGAAGTTCATTGTTACAGAATAGATTATAGAATAATATAACACATATAAGTAGTATAATCTGCAATTAAGGTTTTGGGTTTTAAATACAGTAAGTTAAATGTATTCTTTAAAAGTATAGCTTGCTTTCATTTTTACATTCGTAGCCCCAAAGCATACATAAATCCAATCTTGCCAAATCCAATATTATCATAGCATTATCAACATTGGAATGTTTTAGACAAATTATGTTACACAGTTGCTTTAATTACCTTTTCACCATTACTATCCCTTAGTGAGGGTTCCTCTCCCAACGTGAATAAATCTATGTTTTGCAAATTAAAGTGATATAAAACCCAAGTATAACTATTAGCATTAAACATAGTTGTTACCATTGTGCTTACAAAACCTATAATAGTTAAAGCCCATAATAGTATAATTGTTGAACAAATTGCCTGATCTCAAAATTATGAATATTTCATTGTTAGTTTTTCCCTTAACTTACTCTGAAGAATTCTTTTGTTGACCCTGAATCCAATGTTCCATAGGCAATTTCTGTTTGTTTGGCCAGGTCTTCCGCACTCTCTATTGGCGAGACCATTCTCTCAACCGTCAGGAAAGCAGCGAGGTTAGCAGTATAGGATGATATAATGATGAGTGTAAAGAACCACCACACACCTCCAACAATTCGACCTGAGAGGGATCTAAACACGGATAAGATAATGCACATTTTCCTTTCTCTAACCAACATAAAAAAAGGAAAAGAAATATCATAATTTACAATGCATTTTTGAAATAACAATTGCAAGTATTATTTTATTTTCTGATCATCTACTCAAGAATTATTCTAGTATGGCTGTATAATCCGACATCTTTTGTGCTATATTTCATATGTAAATGCCTCTGGCGTTTCCTTTTTATTGTTTAAAGGAAAAGGCAGAAATGTGGAACTTGATGTCTTTCCTTCAGATACAGAAGAACAGTACTTACTTAGATTCATTAATACTCTCCCTCCCTTGTATTTTCACATCTCTGAAATTAGGATGCAGCCTATGGTGGATGAGATAAAATGCAACATCATGGTTTAATTGGCAGCATTGCTTCTCTCTTAGTGGTATGAAAGTAGCAATACATCTGAACAATAGGTGGGATCTCAGTTTTGGCAGAAGTTGGTAGATACCATTCTGAGATGGAAGGAGAGAACTTTCCCACGATGGGTGGGGCATGGGCCAAGGGGAGGCTGGACCAGAGGAGGGTCTAGCATTGGTCTCAACGTGACCATAGTTGAGCATTTTTTTTTTGTTTGATATTCCATTTCTGAACTAAGTAGAGGATAAGCCATGTCCCAAACATCTTTACATACTGGTAAAAATTTTTCTCTCTTCACCCTTCCTCTGGCTATCAACGATGTATAGGTGAGTATGTGTGCAAAAGAAAAGCAAGAATAAGATGGATAAAAAAACACAGAGAATATTAATAATCGGTCTCACTCATTGCGATCACAAACTATTTAAAATTCCTGTTGCAAATTGTTTTAAAATTTGAAGAATCATGTTGTATTTCCCATGGCATTTCCAACTTTAAAATGCTTCCTTATTACTTGTTATTATAAAAGTGACACCTATTGGTTTTAACTAAATATTTGCTTAATCCTGGTATTTAAAAACCATTACTTGATTTGATTTCATTTCTTCTTATTTCATTAATTGAAAGTTACTGACTCAGATTCCTCTATTATTGGAATTTAAGCACATTTGTAATTTTCCTGGGTTTTAGGGAACACAAACTGCACTGTGGCCAAAAGGCCTCTCTTTGAGAAAGCACACATTTCTAAAAAGATAAAAATGTATATATTTGTGATGCTAATATATAGTCAATAATTAAATTTAACACTTTACCTCTCATACCTTCAGCTACTTTCTCTATGAGAGAAATCAGGTATTTTTCTAACAAAAGAAGATAGTAACTGAGTAATGTCTTAGTGGTATTCAAAGGAAGGGAGCCATCAGTCCACGGATATTAAAAAACGTTTCCATAAAACTAACATAATGTTTGCATTGTTGGCTCTTTGCCCACTGCTTAGCTTATTTATGCATTGTTACGTAAGATAATTTATATCTGGTATGTACTACATTGACTCAGGTTTCAGGTAACTCCATGACAGAAATCTCCCTTATAAGCTACACGGAATAAAAATCAAGTCCAACATTAAGTTTTGAAAATGAGCAACAGCAGCAACAATAGCAAAAAAATTTTTTTGAAAAGGAGACAAAATGAAAATGAATACCGGTTCTACAATTCAGATTTTAGTTTCCATCTGTCAAAACACTGAATAAAATATTATTACTAAATGATTTTTTTCTGAGCACTTTTAAAAAAATTTATTTTATCGTGGCAAGAACACTTAATATGAGACTTACTCTCTTAACAAAATTTTTAAGTATACAGCAAAGTAGTATTAACTACAGGTACCATGTTGTACAGGAGATCTCTAGAACTTACTCATTTTGCTTAACTGAAACATTATGATGATTCGTGAGCAAAGAAAATGGGGTATGTACATATAATGGAATACTATTCAGTCTTAAAAATGAAGGAAATCCTGTAATATGCAACAACGTGGATGAATCCAGAGGACATTATGCTAAGTGAAATAAGCTAGTCACACAGTGACAAATGTTGCACGATTCCATTTATACAAGGCATCTAAAATAGTCAAATTTAGACTATTTAGTGGTTGCCAGGGAATGAGAGGAGGGGGAAATGGGGAGCAGATACCAATCATTGAAATCTAGAAATTCCACAGGACTCAGGGGCATGCATGGAACTCAGCTGTCCTGAATTTTAAGCACAGCAAATATTGTTTCACTCCCAAATGACTCAAGGTTTGATAAAAACGCTCTTTTCTCTCTCATGGACTAACGAAATCATTTTTGAGAGTTCTGATGGGTTGCACAGTTTCTTTTCTATTGAGAAAGTTAATCTTTATGATGTGTCTGCATTTTGTGCTAACTTGGAAGAAATTGGCTATGAATATACTTACATTAATTTGGGAATTGCAAGTTTTTTTCTGCCCTGTCTCCAGGAACATAACATGTAGAGAAATGCTCTGCACAACATTTAGAATTACTAAAATTTGGGAAATCAGTGAAGAACTTAAGAGGTTTGAAACTAACCTGGGTGAAATGTCACATCCTTGCTGCATAAAAGCACCCAGGGAAAACCAGAGGCTGTTAAAGATGCCAAACTCATTGGGAGGCTGGTCGCTGGGTCCTTCCTTTCCATCCTCTGGCTCTTCTGTGTGCCACTCATACGGACTAAACCTACTAACTAGGAATAAGACCACGCTGACACCAATGTAGGCAAAGACTATGCACATCCAAATCTCATAGGCCAGAGGATCCAAGAAGGAAAACACTCCTGGTTTAGATTTCTGAGGCTTTTTGATCATGATAGATATGCCCAAACTCATGAAGGGCTTAGAGAAGTCAATGACCTCCTCTCGTACCAAAGTGATTGTCAGAGGGGCAATAGCAATCTCTGCTTTCTATAAGAGAAAAGACACATGGAAACACATAGGTTAATGCATTTCATGAAGCAGTTAGCACTGGAGTGACTCATTTAAAGCTAACCAATCTTGCATTTATTCTAGATTTTTTTTGGAATGTCAACAATGAATAAGTCTAGTAATAGACACAAAGATGAATAGTAATTTGTTTTTGTATTATTTAAACTGCACTAAACATTTTTATTGATGCTAGCAATTAGATAAAAGGATGTGAAACAGGGAAAGAGTGGATAAGCAAAGATAACTGGAATTCAAATTACTATATTAGTCTTTAAGTATCTGGGACAGTGCAGAGGAAGAGACTTAATAGTCTTTCCATATGGCTGAATTTCTGAATTTCTTGGCCAGAAATGTTGCTACGTTGCAGCCTTTTCTGTTTTATTTGGAAGGTTGCCTCTGAGTCATTACTTGGCCATCCCCTAATATTGTGAATTGCAAATTTCAAACCATCTTTTCTTTTTTATTCCTTTCCAGCTATGAGAAAACCAATCACAAAGTCTGTGTTTGTATGATAAAAGAAAACCCGTTGTTTGACAATATTTTCCAACTCAGCGCACACACAAAAATCTGGAAATTGCCATTTGTTTCTTGCTATTCACATATTTTAGTTTTCTACTTTCATTTAAAAAATTTTTGGAAAACAGTAGACGTAATTCTCAGATATTAGGATCAAGGGACACCAGCCTCCATTTTCAGTGTTCTACAGTTTTGAGCAATTTTTCTGAGCCGTTTCTGTATCTCCAAATTGAGGACACTTTTTTTTCCTATTTACCTCATTGTGTTATTGTGATTATTTGTTAAAAATCTTAATAAGGGAATACTGAGCACTTATTGAGGGATTCTGTATCTCATGGTGTTCTAAGTTTTTTAAATGGCCTCTGCTTTAACCCTTACAACAACCCTATGTCTATCATTGTCTAATAGATGAGGAAACTGAAATTCAGAGAGGGAGTTTCACACATCATGGTAGCTCTGCGATCTAAGCCTGGGCTGCTGCTGTTAAGTCACGCCATCTCTAAAATCAAATGCAGTAATGTATAGTATAAAAAGCAAACTGTCTAAAAATCTACAAATAAAAATGGAGTTTTGATTATGTATTCTGAAAGGAAAATATTTGACATCAAAATGGAATCAAAAACATACTCAGACATACATGTTCTCACATAGAGACGGCCACTCATACATTGACTCCTATATTTCCTTGGGCTCCTGGTTTGGTACAGCAGCCAGTGGCTTGATACAAGGGCAACTAGGAGCTTAGGATGGGGAGGGCACTCGGCAGTCATCTTCTCCCCTGGGTGACTGAGAATTCACTGGATATGCCTTCAAGTAGGAATAACCTTTGTGGATATCATAAATGTCCGTGTTTACAAGAGCCAGAACCACTGCTGGGAGGCTATTATTTTCCCCATAGTTATTATTATTTGTATAATTTTTATTATACAAGTGATATATAAACTAGCTGTAGAAAACTTAGCATATAAAAGCAGACATAGCACATTAGGAAAAGATAACTCTATGCCCATCACCTACTCTTGTTTTTTCTTTCTATATGTTATACTAGACTTTGTTCTATGAATAATAATTTTGTTTTTTTAACAGGGTAATATAGAACATTGCATTTTATAATTTATTTTCTCAAAAGAATATGATGAATACTTTTCTATTTCAACATACAGATTAAAAACGTTTTAATGGTTGCAAATATTTTATCGTGTAAAAATGGCAAAATTTATTCAATTTCTTACTTTGAGGGATATTTATATTGTTTCCAGTTTTACCAAATTTAAAACAGTGATGCTATGAACATCTCTGAAGATAAGTTCTTGCAAATATCTTAATTATTTAAGATAAATTTCTAGAAATGGAATTGCTGGTCTAAATGGTAATGACCTTTTTAAAGTCCATGATGTTTTACCCAACTTTTCTCCAGAAAGATGATGCAGATTTCTACTGTCACCAAGACTATGTAAAAGTATGTTCAACAATGAACATACTTCAGAAATGCCTGGTTTATCTTTATTCTTATTTGTCTTCACTAATTTTCTGTATGGAAAATTAGATCTCATTGTATTAATTTGAATTTGTTTCTATAAAACAAATAGCTACTTTT
The DNA here is from genome assembly GCA_963574885.1 of Lepilemur ruficaudatus. Taxonomy (NCBI): domain Eukaryota; kingdom Metazoa; phylum Chordata; class Mammalia; order Primates; family Lepilemuridae; genus Lepilemur; species Lepilemur ruficaudatus. Next base: position 74,832 of record CAUYRT010037640.1, read on the forward strand.
ACTTCCTTCATGTATTACCTATTACAATGTGCCCCCAGTTTTCCATATTGGGTATTCATTTTTTACTTCCTAATTTGTGACCCCTTTTATATGTGTTAAAATTATTAAAATTTATTTTCCATATATGTTGCAAATATTTTCTCTGTTCATCAAATGTTTTGTTTCTATAACTTAGTTCAGGGTGTTTTATTGCAATACATATGTTTTAAATTTTGTTGTAACCATATAAAATTATCTTTTTGTGTTTTCAGCCTTTAATTTCATGCTTTAGAAAAATCATTCTCATATCAATATCATATGTTTTATTCTGGTATCTGTAATGCCTCTATAATTTTTTGGTATATTCCATGATGAATCATTGCAAAATTGTTAATTCTTCCTGTTCTGCTGTCTCTACAGGAATAAGTGAATAATGCATCTTTTCACTGACTTGAAATGCCACCTTTCACATACTACATTTTTCTATGTAGTATCTTCTGAATTTTTTTTTTTTTTGAGACAGAGTCTCACTCTGTTGCCCAGGCTGTAGAGTGCCGTGGCATCAGCCTAGCTCACAGCAACCTCAAACTCCTGGGCTCAAGGGATCCTTCTGCCTCAGCCTCCCGAGTAGCTGGGACTACAGGCATGCACCACCATGCCCGGCTAATTTTTTCTATATATTTTTAGTTGGCCAATTAATTTCTTTCTATTTTTAGTAGAGACGGGGTCTCCCTCTTGCTCAGGCTGGTTTCCAACTCCTGACCTTGAGCGATCCTCCCGCCTCGGCCTCCCAGAGTGCTAGGATTACAGTGAGCCACCGCGCCCGGCCTGAAATTTTTTATTTATGCAAGTTACCAGCAAGGAGGGAAGAAGTCTTAAGGGGAATGACGCATGAAGGAAAACAAAGGTGTTCCCTGTACAGAAAACTAAAGGCAACCACTGGATGATGGTGGTGACAACAGTGTTCAATGAAGGATACTTTTGAAAGGTCTGAGATCTGTGAGCGTTTCAAAAGAGATCAGCAAAGAGACAGGATGCATATGACCTTTATCTGCTAACACTGGGGAAGCTCCATGGGCCTTGTTTCATTACCTCTCAGTGATTCCCAAAATTAAGTGTGTCAAATATCTCCTGCAGGAGCTTGATGAGTTTTGAATTTTGAGTGCTGCTGGAATGAGGCTAATGATTCGGCATTTTCACACACACCGCAGGTAATTCTAGTGCTAGGGGGCAATGGAATGTGCTTTGAGAACTATTCCCTTGGATTAAAAAAAAACATAGAGTATGGCAGGGCCCAGGAGAGGGCCCTGGAGAAGCAAACCACAGGAAATCAGAGTGAACTTGCTGTAGTGCCCAGGTGCAGTAGCAAAAAGGACCTGGGAGTGTAAGAGAGGTTCTGAGCTCCTGAGTTCCCATGTGGTGGTGTGTTCGATCACATGTGACATGTGAATGTTTCGAAGACAATCTATTCATAACAATTACAGTTAAAAAGTCTGCAGAGAGTACAGTAAAAAAAATGGATTCAAAGTTAATTGTTTTGCTAATAGGATTTGTCTGCTAGTAGAGAATCAAGTTTTATCTAGGGCCCTGGAAAGCGGGCATTCGTGTATGTGTTAGCAGTAAGAAAGAAAAAGAAAGTTGAGAAGCAAGTACAGACTTTGCAGATGCCCAAATGGAAAGCACCAAATGTGTGGAATGTATGAGGTATGAAGGAAGACTCTTTTTGAGAAAAATGGACAATTCAAGTGTCAGAGATCGGGGTCTTTAAACGCTCATAGATTGGCTGATGAAGGAATGTGATGACATGAATAATCGCTATGTTATCTTTTCTCTCTCTGAGAACTTCATGACTTTGGGACTTTTTGTTACTGTGACAGGTATATTATAGATATAATTTTTTTTGTTAATTATGCTGTTCTATTCATGTCATTTATTTCCATTGTTTAAGCAATTTCCATTGAATAAAATATCATCAGAACACTTGCAAAAGGGTGAGCCTGGGCTGCCCAGTGGATAAGGACCTTAGAAGAGAGATGGGTAATAAATGCCCCGGACAGTAACTCCGGTGAGTTATGCCATCCGTAATTGGTAATCCAAGAATGATTTTTTTTTTGAGATGAAATACTCTAGAGTATTTTTTGAAGGAAATGAGTTACTGTAGTTCTAACAACATGGATAATGTTCGTGTCTAAAATTCGCTTATGGTATCAAAAGTTTAAAATATTAACCAAAGAACAAAAGTATTAGGAACCCTTTTTCTTTTAGATTTAAAGCTCAATATGAAACTGTTGATGAACCGTGTAGTGAAATATATTTTGCTTTTTTTAAAACTGCGATTTCTTTTTCTCATTTAGGGTCATCTAATCAGTCAGCAACTCTTTCCCGTCGATATAAAACCAACCAATCGCTTTACAATGTCAAACAATTTCCTCTTTCTGCTGAGGTTTTAGCTACCATACCGTACTGTGCAGAGAATGTTCATTGCTTCATGGTCTAAAAAGCAAGATGCAGAATCATGAAACTATTGAATTGCAGTTCTGGCTCAGAAAGTGAGTCCCACTGTGACTTCAGTTATGTTCTAAGTCTTTCTATCTTTACTCTTTTCTGGGGAAGTGATGGCTCTCTGTGTAATTCTTCATTTCAAAGGGGTCTTGTGGGGATTAATCAGACAGAGTACGTTTGAAGGTGAAATATGTGAAATATAAATTGACTTTTAGGCAATTTCAGAATACATTTCAAGTGTGTATTACTTTTATTGGTTACTCGATGAATAGAGCTTGCTGTGAGCTATAGGTTTGGTTTCTGGGCTTTTGAAATATTATACCATCGCTAGCATGTGAAAATTGCCAATTTGATTTTACTATATTCAGCAGAATTGTAAGACTTTCACATTATTGATAAATATTTTATAGAAGCTAAAGTACTATAGTGACTGCTTCAAGAGTACATAAAAGATATTTATGAGTCATTACAAACAACAGGGATATGAATAACTAGTTAAAATAATGACCAGTTTTCAAATACAAATTACTAATAGATGTTTTTTTCCATTCCACAATGTAACAGCATCAAGCTTAAGAGAATAGTCACCAGAGATTGTGAAGTCAATGTTTTTTATTTTTTTCACGTGGGACAGCATATTCTGAATTTTTAACTCTTTTCTGATTTTGAACTTATCAAGTGTCAGTTTCTCTCATTGTTTGTGAATTTCAATATTAATGAAAGAAACGTCTGAGCAGCTTTGAACATGGATGCAAATTTGAGAAAAATAGTAATAGACGTTTACAAAGTGATATGTGCCCAAGTGAAAAGTTTCAGGTTTACGTAAGTAAAGTCTTCAATAAATCGATTTGCTTACCCCATAAACAAGTTCTCCTACCATCCCATTCCAGATTTTTGTGTCTGCATCCCTTGCTCCATATTTTCCATCAGGGACAATGGCAATTTTATACTTGATACCAATATGTTTTGCAATTTCAGATGCCAAATCTACACAGTATCCTTCATACTTGTCATTTCCTTCAAACATTTCGTGATTTTTCTTGTACATAACATATGGGGATTCCTATAATGAGAGAAGTAGAACTGTAAAGGAGAAATTATAAAACATTCAAAAAATCCTCATGTAACTTTCCAGTTTCAGAATTTGACAAAAAGAGTATATTTAGTATTGGTGCACATACTGATTTTGTGTAGCTAGAAATCAATAATAAAACAGATGAATAAATATGCTCAGAAGATACTACATGGATTTACATTAGACATTAAAAGTAAAATCTTTAATTTTCTATTGAGTGGTGATTACATACCTAGTACTGTCATGGGGATAGGAAAACTGTTAATTGTCTAGAAGAGCATAAATATCTTCTTTGGCAATAGAGTTAGTATTTCCAAAATACTTCATGAAACTAAAAACTAGTAGTCAGCGTAATGTAATGTAAGACTCATTCAAGGTCACAGGTCTCCATATTCTGCACCTTATTTAGCCATATTAAACTGTGACGTCCTAGGAAAAGGGCTATGTCATTTTTCTTTGATCTCTAATGTTTAGCAAGATGCCTTTCTCAGAGCAGGCACTTGCTGCACAAATGCTCAAAGAAAAAATAAAGGAATCGCTTAAAAATTCTTCTATAGATAGTTATTTGCATTGCTTTCCTAATTTTACTCAATATTTTGGCTTTAAATATGGTTTGTGTTCCATGAATTTTAATTGTATTATGAAATATGTCCCTAGTGGAAGCTAATAATTTTCTTCCAATTGTGATGAGCACACACTTCAAATGATATTCCCATTCAGTTTTCCAAGCAAGTGAGATAGAAAATAGGATAAAGAATTATTTGCATTGCTTTCCTAATGTTGTCCAATATTTTGGCTTTAAATATTGGTGGCCAATAATTGCTGGGCTGTTTTCAGTTACACACATACACACATACACACACCTCTAAAGCAAACCGTTTAAAGGCATGAATTAAAGAGACATATTAGCTAAAAAGCACTTGATTTTAAAAATGGCACCTAAAGCCACCAACCAAAAGATAGGCCTGGTGAATGTGTAATATGAAGAGAATTCCTGCCCACATCTCATTTTTCCAAACATTTGCAAACAGGGAGGGATCACCTTTGGCCACAACATTATTGAGATCATTTATTTATATTTTATAAAATTGTATTGTAACATTCATTAGTAATCTCTGATAACAATCTTTTCTTTTTCCCCAGCAAATTTGTATTTGAGGAAGATAGACTTGCTCTTGGAATTTTGTATTAGAAGGTAAATTACTTTGCATAAATAACATAGCAGTCCACACTAATTCTGATTTTAAGTATTTTATAAAAGTAAAAACTCCTTTAAAAATTTTTTAAAGTATAAATTACATAATATTGTATTTTCTCCTAGAGATACTCTAAATAATTTCACAGTGGACAATCGTCCAGGTTTGGTTCTTGTACTATTTCCTTCAATCCTGCCTTCAGTTGGCATGGCCAGGTGACCCAGAAGTCTCCCAGTTTTTTGAATTTGATCAATATTCTAAGCCTGGAATTGGTTAAAGAAAGTTCCTCCACTCGTAAAATTAAGGCAGATGTCTCTGTTTTATGTAAATGAAAATTATTTATTAGGTTTCAGAAAACATTGTGCAAATATAAGGGATTTAGCAATTTATAAATGTGGTTATGAAAACTGGTGAGTTGTTGAAAAGTATTTTTAATTTCTAAAATATGCTATAAATATGACTAGTTATGAGCTAATTCTTTTATTTTCTCTTTTTTTTTACAATAGCCTTATTAAAATATGGAAGACTATGTAGAAAAAAGCAAGAGCCATATATTTGTAAAATGTATAATATTCTAATTGAAAAAGCCGTACAGCTATCACTTATGAGAATAACAAGTTTAAGAGTTTATCAAAAAGGGTATTGCTAAGGCTCCCATTTGGAACTAATTCCAAAAGTCAGTTCTAAAGTGTCTGGAATATTCGGACACTTATGAATTTTAGTCCTCAAATACATATAGTACTGTATTAGCTTGTTTGTGGAAGTTTCTCTAGTTAATATTGTCATCTAATTTGCTAAATTTCTTCTACATTATATAAAGAACAATTTGCTTCAATAAGAGCTGCATGCTTATTATTTAGTCAAATATTTATTAAGCACCCACTGTATGCCAGGCAATTTGCTGGGAGCTAGGTATACAAAAAATAAATAAAATATACCTTTTGTTCTCTTGTGATCAAAATCATTGTAAATTCTTTGTAATAAGGGTAAAGGAGTATAAGGTGTGGAGAGCAACAATAAAATATAGTAGTGAATAATAATAATAACACCTCTTACTTATTTAATGTTTCCTCTGTATCAGGTACAAAGCTCAGTTCTTGTGTCATTTCATTTACTTTTGGCACTGACACCTTGAGGTGGCATTGCCCATTTTGCAGGTGGGAAAATGAAGACTCGGCGAGGTTAAGCCAATTGTTCAATTTCACAGAGCTAACAAGTGACAAAGGTGGGGGTTGAGTCTACATTTTGAAATATTTGTAAATTTTTGAAGCTATTATTGCATTCATCAAAATATGTGCAACTAATTGAAATTTCACAAAATTTAACAAGAAAAAACACAAGATTAAAGAAATGCATTTCTGTATTTTTAGTGAATGAAATTCTTCATATGATCTTTTGAGTAAACATTGTAGATAAGACCTTTCTATTTCTCCTCCTAGCATCTGGCGCATAGAAGTCACTAGATAACAAAAAAGTAAATATTAACAAGTGCTAGGTTATCTCTTCTAAAGCAAGCATATGTCTATATGAGTAACATTTATTTAATACTGTCTTCATTTTTTTCAGTTTTCATTTTGGACACCAGGGGCCCATCAGGTCTGTATTTTCCTGACAAACAAACCAACCCTTCCGCTTACTGGAGATGTTGATTGGAAACTTAGCTAGACTTTTGCATATCCAGGGACATAAACAATTGCTGAGGTTCAGGAGGAGTGATGCCAGCAGCCTCTGACAAATGGCATGATCACACCCAGGGAGGAGGGAAGAACAAAGGAAGAGAAAAGCCAGGCTTCTCTTGAACGGAGGCTCTCATGGTTGTTCAGCTCTCCCAGTTTCTTTCAGTGTGTCTCATTTTGCTTTCTTTCCATGTCAAATCCAAAATGAGTAACAAATTCTGAACATTCTCCCAATTTCCTCATTTCCCACGTCCTCAATCTGACAAGTTGTGTGTAAGTAACTCTTCCAACACTGCATACTGGGGAGAGTTAATGCAAAATTTGGGCGGTCACAATGGGTGAAGAAAATATCAAATCTTTTCAGTATAATAAAAAAAGAATTCTAACAAGTCATTATGGAGAATCCGGGGGGCATCTTTGCCAAGCAGCCTTACGAAGTCCCAAGTGTTAAGAGTATTGGCTTAAAAGTATAACTTGCCATGTTTATTATTAACTACTGTGGTATGTGGGGCAATAATTTCTTAGAAGTTATTTTAAATGCATTACTTATGATTATGAGTTTATTAAGACAATTTTCATAATAGATGGTGTTTTACATTTGCTCTGCTATTTCAGGAAAGTAATCCTTCTTTGTCTAAAGCTGCCATATTAGGACTTGCTTATGAAACTGTTTGTCTCAATGATTTTCAGTCAATAAATTATAATTTTCCTGACAAGTATTATTTGTATTTAGCAAAAGTGAAACTATTAAAACAATATTTATTAGAAAGGCTTCAAGATTTTCTAAACCCCAGAAATATAATCATTACAAATGCTATTGAAAACTGTTAAAATAATAAAATCAGCATTGACGAATATTGTGTGGATACTTGCTTTTCTTTAAAGAATCTTAATGGATGTAGATAATTTATCCCATGGATAAATTTCTTAAAAGTGGAAATTAAGATGTTACTGTTCAATTTAGAAAAAAGAAGTAAATTTAATGACTGCAAAGATTTAAGTTTAGCCACAATAATTTATTTGAAAACTAATTGAATTATAAGCCCTCCAATAGGAGGTGTATGTGGGAGGGGGAAATTAATATTTGATACAAGGAAGAAAATAAGTACATTTTTATCTTCTGTATATATGTACATATATGTACATCCATATACATAAATATGTGCATGTATGTTATATATGCATATGTATATGTCTATAGTGTACTTATAAAATTACACATAGAGAAGATAAAATATCAAACATCTCATAGAAAGTACAAAAAGTGACCTCGGAAAAGATCAAGTGTGATAAGTAAAATTGCTTTTAAGTTTGTAACATAAGTCTGATGCTGTAGCGAATAAATTTGGTTTTATGGAAAATTTTCCTAAAGGATTGTTATATTCATAGAATGGCAAGAAGTTTCTTCGCAGTTGAGTAATGCATCATAAGCATCATTGCCCTTCAATAGTAAAGCTTTGGGGGGAAAAGGGCTTATCTGAAATATCACTGCATTAGCTTTCCTTTTCCAGAGAGTTCAATAGCCAAAGACAGTAACAAGATTACAAAGGAAAACACCACCCTCTCTTCCCCCAATTTCTATGTAAAATGCCTTTCCTTCAATTGCTATACTTTTCCAAACTACATGGCATAGATTTGGCTTCCTTAAGTTGTAAAAATTATTACTTTGAATACAAAAAAATTAAATCGGTATAGTCGCAGTTGTGAATTTTACAAATTTTATAAATTTTTAGTCAGTAAGACAAAGATAAAAAGTGATGACACTGTCAATTTTATTTTCTATTTAGTGTTACCTATGTTAAATTCAGTATTCAGGTAGAGTAAATTCATTATGAAAATGAAGATCACTTTATAGATACACAACACTATTATAAGAAAAAATAACTTTCAAAAGTACAAAAAGCTAATGCCACATTTTAGTTACAAAAGATAGCTAATATAATTACTAATTATGTTCCTTGTCTACTTTCTCTCACTAGACTATAAGCTCCATTGAGTGCAGGATATTTATCTGTTTTGTTCTCTGACATATCTCTAGGCCTCTTGCTGTGCCTAGCAAATAGCAGACGCTCAATAAATATTTATAAATAGCTGAATTTATCAATCAATTTTATTTAACAATAGCATATATCATTACAGTGTATCAACATATAAATAACAACATACACGAAGGAAAGACAAATGGAAGAACAGCAACACATTTCAATCAAAATGAATGATTTCCAGTGCTCACTCTCAGCCTTCTTCTGTCTCTACGTATCTGTATGGTACATGTTACAATGTCTAGCCCACTCCATCTGTATTGAGAGTGTTCAATTGAATTCCATGCAGATGCCAGCATCTCATTCATCTACAAGGAATTGTATTTCTTTCAAAAGGAATGAGGTGGTGGGGATGTTATGGCTCCTGGGCTACCATTTTCAACAAGAGCACATACAAAGAACACTCTCAGGGAAAGGATTCTAGCATGTCTTTTTGAATTACTGACTGATTATGCAGTTGCAAATACCAGAGGTATTATTTATATAAAGATTACATTTTCATACAAAAGACAGATACTAGTACTATTTTGATAGCAAAAATATTGATGGCATCACTGTCAAACTGGTAACTTTACAGAATATTCTTCATATATACAGGAAACAGATGTTTTCAATCATTTTTACTTATTTTTTGATAGCATGCTTCCTGAAAACTAACCATGCTTGCAAAATTAATTCAGTATTTTGATTTTAAGAATTACATATCCAGGCCCTTTAATGATAGGGTTGGAGAGGAAATTCTCTACATTACACCTATAATGCACATTAAAACACTTTATTTCACACAGAACAGACACATTTCAAAAAATCTTTAAAGAAAACAACTGTATATGTTCAGAAAACATGCACATAAATTCAGAGATATTTACTGATGGAAAATCTACCCTTGGAAATAGGAGTGGTATAATTCCATCATTTACATACAGTGACCTCATTTCAAGATATAGGTGGGAATTGATATGTCAGAATCTCTAAGTGATTCTTTTTCAACATCTATTTATTTTCTTGAGACAGATGAGGATTAATTCTTCTTTTGTTCTAGTATCTCAGAAAAGTCACAGAACTTTAAAAAAATTTATTTTTTCTGGTAGTCCAGAGTTGGTCATCCAAGAAGAATCCCACATGAAAAATAAGCTTAAATTTACTACACTGGAGAACAAGACTTGAGCCTTAGTTAGGAATGGTCGAACAGCGTGGAACTCTTTTCTTTCTTGATCAATTTCTTAAAATAGGATTCTTCATCAGAGGCTGAAAAGAGGAGGACTGTACTGAAGTATGACTTTCCATTACTGTGTCTTTTTTTTTTTTTAGGAAAAGAAATATATATATATATTGCTTTTCAAGTCCCATGCAAATATTACACAATTAAGTCAGAAGGTTTACACACAAACTGCTGTTGGTTGGTTTGCATTCTAAAATCATGAACTTATGATCAGATCAGGCTGGTCAGATTACATTAAATTACTAACTGGTGATGCAACACAGATAAAACTAATTGCAACATTTGAAACTTCTCTTCTTGCTGGCATTTTCATGCTTTGACCTCAATGTCACTTTTGGAAACAACTTGACATTAATAAAAACTTAAAACTAAAATTATGTAAGCTGGAAACTAAATTACATAAAATACTTCCATTTTATTTAGAGTAAGGGCTTCCATAAATAATTTAAAATACGTTTTGCCTACAGAGACAGTGAGCTGAGGATATATAACTTTACATTAGACAGAAAAGGTCACCGATTGTTGATCTCCTTTGACTAACATTGATTCTAAAGGGCATGTTTGACTTTAGAAGAGGAAAATATATATACTATTCTATTATTTAAAAGGTAATTTTATGAGAATCTCTTTGAGAAAGCAGTGTTAGAATTTAGAGTATTTTTTCATTTTATGATGCAGCCCAATGAAGCAATCATAGTTTTTGTAATTCCTAGAAGTTCAATAAATTATATTATGTATTTCTCAGTGGTCAATGAGAAGAATAATCGGTGCAAAAAAACTCTTTCCACATTAAAATAAAGTAAAACTAAATTAATTTTGAAAGCATTTAGTTATATAAACATGCTCATTAAAATCTTCACATTCACATCTCCACTATCATAAACAGACAATGGAAACCATAATCCGATGATTAAGCTACCTGAAAATTATAATTTTAAACACTATTAACTATTATTACATTGATGTTTTTAAAAACATAGTAACAATAATAATGTGATGTTTACTACTGGATATTTTTATGTGATTGGTTGTTGATCTTTGTCATGTTTGTTGTTTTGTGTTTTGGGGTCTTAATATTTCATACATTTCCAACTGGAGTTTGACAGTCTCAATTGAGTCTCATCTGAGCATTTTTCCATGAACAACAATGCAACAAAAGATAATACAAATAAAAATACTGAATGTACTCAAAGCTCAGGACAAACCTATTCAAAGCCTTAATAGACTTTTGTGGATCAGAACACCAGTGCCATCACTGCTAAGATTCAGCTTTCACCCTCCCTGTTCACCATAGCTGGGGGGTTACAATTGCCTATGGACAAAATGGAACACCATAAAGCAAAGACCAAAACTTACCATAATTGTGGTTACAACCACTGTTCTGTTCTCAATAGCTGCTGTGTCATTGCCAAGAGTGGGTACGTCTTGAATCAAGACTAATTTATCCATATCACTCCAATAACCAACCTACAAAATAGAGAAAATGCTTGAAAACATATTTTAGAAAAGTTAACTCTAGTTATTCTTTCAACAGTGAAGGGTATAAATAAGTAAGCAAACAAATTTAAAAAGCAACTAAAAAATGCGTGTGTACATTTCCTTAATTGATGATCAACGAGTTTTTCTGTCTTGTTACATATCTGGCAAATTTATAATTTACAATCACTGAGTAGCCAAGACATTGGGAATGGGTGGTTCCAAAAGGAGTATAGACACAGATGGAGTATCATTTTATGTTGGTCCTCTCTTCTAGTGGGATGGACTTGTATGCCTTAAAATTAATTTGCATGACTTTGTCAATAAAGTTACAGGCCACATGGTAAAGGGAATAGCCAGCTTTATTTTTTTTAAAAGAAACATGTATATGATATTTTCAAGCAAAGGAAACTTGTGTATTTTTAAATCAATATAGAAGTGGGTTTTGGTTTGATATAACCTAAGCACAATATACGAATCTTACCATTTCTGAAATGCTAACTATATCAGAGATGAATATTGAAGAACAATGTTTTCACTTTCAAAGATTACATTTAAATTTGTATTTTTTGCATTTTAAACTTATGATATTATTTTTCTCATTCAGAAGTAAAACAAACACTTTCCCATAAAATAAATTAAGTAGTTAAGCACTTTAAAAAGTAGTGAACTACAATGGAATCTTAATGAAAAATTAGGATTCTTTGATTCATGCAGGCCGTTAAGTAGTAATAATGGTTACCACATATTGAGTGCTTTCTCTGAGGCAGACATTGTACTCAGAACTTTTAAAAATATGCATCTTAAAGTTTTTACACATAGTAAATGTAGAGTAGGTACAATTATTATACACATTTCAGAGATGAGGACCCATTTTAGAAAGTTAAATAAATTATACATGGTTATACTTCAGTGGGGTCAGAAATCAAAACTAAGGTCTGCACGGCACCAAGTCCACACACTTTGCTATTAAGCTGCAGAGCTTCCCAAAATGGGTGTTTATTTAATGATTGCCAAACTGCTTTCTTGAATTTCTTGATGCAGTTGATAAAACTCATGTCTTCAATAAAATGTATGTATTTGCTCACCGGTCTGTATTCACTCTTTGTTCTAATATGTTTTGGAAGTTTCCCTTGCCTCCTCCAAGTTTCTTAGCTGCCATGTTAGTATTTGTGAACATATCAAAATAAAGTAAGTGTTAACATGTCAGAAAGAGCCACTATATTATCCATAAGTGTTGCATATATAATTCAATAACAGAACAGATGGAGAAAAAGAATTTTCATGAACACAGCTTGTTATACTTCTTGGTTTGGTCTAAAATTATAGTATACATAAGTCCAGCAATTATTTTCAGTTGTCCATGTGAATCCATTTCTAGCTGATATTTATTTAATAATTGTGTGAAAAATGTAAGAACAAGTATACCATTTAGTATACTTGTGTATACCTCAATTCCTATGTGTACCTTAGGACATGTCAGTTGCTTCCTGTTAATTCTCCTTTCCACAGGACAGTGATATGACATGAAAATGAGTTTTATGGTTTAGCACTCCCTTGAGATGCAGCCACCCTGCAGATCTCAGCAGCCCATTTTCAGGAGAGACAATTTTTCTTTACTAATGAATCCCACAACAGAAAAAAATCTGGGATACATTTTGGAGAGTCCTCGGATACTGACACGACCTTGACATTTTGCATTTAAGAACTAATCTGTGGGTTTACAACTATCCTCTCTAAAAGATAGATGACTCAGAGGTGCTGGAAAATTAATAAGCAAAATTTTATTTTCTTGCTTTATATCTACATATAATTCTGGTGAAAAAAGAAAGCCATGCTTTGTGATAGGGACTAATTGATGGTAGATTTCATGTGGGACATGGACTTAGTGAGAAGTAAGACCTCACAGGGGTGAATTCCTAAAGAAAGGAATTGTAAGGTTTGGACCTACAACAGCACATGAGATGGATATGATCTCTCTCCAGTTCTTCACAAAACTTTACAGGTTACTTAGAACTTTTCCTATCCCTGACCTCATTTAATCAGACAGGGAAATACGTATTTTTTCCCAGAGACAGAAAGTGGGTGAAAAGTGGCTTTGTGATGCTAGAGCAAAAATATGGAAGCATTTAAATTACAAAACGGACAAGGGATGTCAGAAAAACATTCAGCTTCTTTGGACCTCTAAAGGTGATTTGTATGCAACTATAACTATAATAAAATGTGTGAGCAAATGTCTCTGTATTTACAGGGGTCTTGGACTTCCTGGAACATAGGGACTGGGTAGGGAGGGGCTGTGAGGAGCCCCTGTTCTACTCAAAGCTGCTTCCTTGGAGAGCTGCTTTGACCAGATCTGTCCTGAGAAATCGGATCTAATTCCCACACTATCCCTAAATAGAACCCTTATAGGCACTGAGACTGATGATGTTTCACATCAGTCAAGATAGCGAGCTGGGGAGCTGCAGGAGTTTCAATTTTCACTGCAGCTCTACCTCTTTCTAGCTTATCATCTCTGGGCAGGTTACTCAGTTGCTTTGAACCTTACTTTTCTCTTCTGTACAATGAAAAAAAATATATGTATCTTATTTTCAGGTTGTCATGAGGATTAAATATAAAAATGCACATCGATTTTCCATTCCAATGTCTGGCATATAACCTGCTCTCAATAAATGAAATTTTTACAATTAAAAATTCCTGAAGCCATGCAAGTCTGGTCCTGGAGTATTCCCGCTGGAGCCCTGGAGGATCACCAGAATGATAAGAAGATCCCGCTGTACTTAGGAGCAAGGACTTCAGAAAGAACTTTGTGGCTTCTGCTTAACGAGACTCTCCATCAGTTTTCCCGTTACAGAAGTCAGACAAACTGATGGGTTGACGCTCTGATCTATTTTCAAAGATAGCTCCCTTGCTGGCAAGTGTTCAATTTACAAGAACGATTGCTCACTTCTCAGACATACTGCCTGGTCTCACCAGCATAGTGTTTCTCACGGTGGCTCATTTTTAAGTTTAATATTCCTGACACAATGCCCAAGTTGATCGTTGCCACGGAAAAATGAAGATAGATGAGTCTACACCATTTTACACTTCATATTTCTCTTAAGGGCCTTAGATGAATGTCAGCTGGATGTGAAGATGTACTGTTCATCACTCTCCCAACTTACTCTTTAACCTTCTCCTCCAAAAATCTTAATTTTTGTTACCATCAAGGTTCAACAGGCCATGAAAAGACTCAGTACTATAAAAAGCCCACTTGATGCCAATGTTAGTTACCACCAGCTTTCTTTCTTTTATGGAGAACCATTGACTTTCTGCACTTACTGTTTTGTAACATATGGAATTGGGTTTTTTTTTTTTTACATTTTAAAAAGCTCTGCTTAAATCACTAATTTTGCAAAGTCTGGTGTGTGGTAGGAGGGTGGGCTTGTCTTACTTCTGCCCACCTGTTAGCCAATGCTTTTAGGGCCAGCGGAATATTCTGTCTGCTCCAGTTAGCAGAGGGATTTTGTTTAAGACAAGCCTCTTTCTTTCTTGTTGCTAGCTGTGTGTTGGCAGGGTGGGTTCTTCTCGGGAGCCTCTCTTTCCCTTGCTTTGGGCAATCTTCTTAAAGGAGCCTGCCTGTCATGCAGTGCAGCTGGGCCTCCCCAGCTGTCTTCCATCTCCTGCCGTACCTGATCCGGATCAGGTAGGCTCTGGCCGACTGCGTATTGGCCGGCAGCCTGCACACAAGGAGGGATGCCACTAAGGGGCTGAAAATCTGGGGATGGTTTTCATGGCACCTCCAGACTTCTCCTTTTCATGCATCCAGAAGCATACTCACATAAGAGACTGGAGCAACACAACTCAGAAAGCCTTTGCCATTTTCCATATATGGCCTTAACTGTCCTGCCTCTAAGCCTTTCCTCACAGTGTTGCCTTTTCCATTTCAATCTATCCAAACACTAACTTCACGGCTAACTATAAATCCCACTTCCTCCATGCAGCCTTCCTTGATTTTGTTTTCTTCCAGCTAAAGAGAAAGTGATCTCTTCTTCTTTAGAAATTCCATATGCCTTACATATAAGTCTTTAATCCATCTTGAGTTAATTTTTGTGTATGGTGAGAGATAGAAATTCAGTTTCACTCTTCTGCATATGACTGTCCTATTTTCCCAGCATCACTGATTGAATAGGGTATCCTTTCTTCAGTGTATGTTTTTGTCTCTGTGTTTAAGATCAGTTGGTTGTTGCTATATGGCTTTATATAAAAATTCAGAAGAAAACCTAGGAAAAAGTATTCTTCACATTGGCCTAGACAAAAAATTTATGACTAACACCCCAAAGGCAAATATAATAAAAACCAAAATAAACAAATGGGACTTAAACTAAGAAGCTTCTGTACAGAAAAAGGAATAATCAACAGAGTAAACAGAAAACCTACAGAATGGGAAAATTATTTGCAAACTATACATCCAACAAAGGACTAATATCTAGACTCTACAAAGAACTTAAACAACTGAGCAAGAAAAAACAAATAAACCCATTAATAAGTGGGCAAACAACATGAATATCTTTCAAAAGAAGATATACATATGGCCAACAAACATATGAATAAATATTCAACATCACTAATCATCAGAAATGAAAATTAAAACCACGATGAGGTACCACCTTATCCCAGTCAGAATGGCCATTAATAAAAAGTCAAAAAAACAATAGATATTGGGGCAGATGTAGTGAAAAGAGAACATTTATACATGCTTGGTGGGAATGTAAATTAGTACAGCCTCTATGGAAAACAGTGTGGAGATTTCTCAAAGAACTAAAAGTAGATCTACCATTTGATCCAGCAATCCCACTGCTGGGTATCTACCCAAAGGAAAAGAAGTCATTATATCAAAAAAGACACCTGTACTCATATGTTTATCACAGCATTATTCACAAAAGCAAAAGTATGGAATCAACCTAAGTGTCCACAAACTGATAAGAGAACAAAGAAAATGTGGTATATCCATACCATGGAATAATATCCAGCCATAAAAAAGAATGAAATAATATCTTTTGCAGCAGCTTGATGGAACTGTAGGCTATTATTCCGAGTGAAGTAACTCAGGAATGGAAAATCAAATACTGCATGTTCTCATTTAAAACTGGGAGCTAAACTGTCGGTACACATGATCATACAGAGTGGGATAATAGACAGCAAAGACTTCAAAGTTGGGAGAGTGGGAGGAGGGTGGTTACCTATTGGATATAATGTATACTACTTGGGTGACTGGTACACTCAAAGCCCAGACCTCACTGCTATAAGATCTTATCTGTGTAACAACAACACTGCACTTGTACTCCCTAAATATATTGAAATAGAAAAAAGAATTTCACATGTGTCCTCTTTAACTGTCATTTGGAGCTTCTTATTTCCTACCCTATTAGAACATAAAGCTCCTCCAGGGCAGGGTCTACTCAGGTGGAGCATGATGTGGAAATGTGCTGACATATCTGAATGAAAATCTTTGTTTTCTCACTTACAGGCTTAGGAGAAGATGACTTACTGGGCCATAATTTTCTCATTTGAGAAAAGGGAGATAATACTTAAATTATAGGTTTGTTGTGAAGATTAAATTATGCAAAGCTTCAAGTCCAGGGCTGGGGACCTAACAGGCATTTGGTAAATTATGGCTATCATTATTACATTAAAGCGGGGAAGCATATTTTGGAAAGTTTTTCCAAACAGCCAAGTGTTGAAACAAATTGAGTTTTTAGACAAGGTTAACTTGAATATCTCTTTCCTTGGGCATCCTAACTAATCTTAGAGAAAAGGAAAGTTAAAAATTATATGTGTTAGCTATAAAACACTTATAACCAATTACTGTGGTGGGTTGTATGGCTCCATTGTTTAAAGCACTTTTTAGATGTTTTAGAAGTAGTTTTCTTTATACTCCTTCTAATGATTTCATAAATGACTACATAGAGATGCTTATATCTTTTTATTGCATTGTGTTTGGTCCTGCAGAGTAAATTTTTTTTTGTGGGATTTGTTTCGGTGAGCCTCCTCCCCTCCCAAAATATTGCTTCCATTTTGGATAAAGGATATAAACAGTGCATAAATTACTTTGTTTCAGCTTTAGCATATCATTAAATATCAGTTACATGATGCAAGAATTTATCTCAGCATAGATTATCAAGAAAGTACTATAGTATTTGTAAGTACTCACAATGAAAACAAAAAGGAAGTATCCAGCTATCTTTCTCCTAGAAATCTATAAAAATGTCAAATGCAAACACAAGAACAGAGAATTTTCTTCTTTTCCCTTCAGTTTGACTGGGGCTCACCTTTCTCGGTCCTGTGCTCTTTAGCTCAAACACATCCATCGTGTAATTGACTCTACGTCCGTAGTGGTCAAACTGAACATTCCCTGTCAGCCCTTGAATTCGAACCTGAGAGAAAAAACCCACACGTGTATTCGTTTGCCATTTAACCTATAGAAATCTCAAATTCATCTGCTAGGCTTATGACTACACAAGGATGCGGGACTATAACTATAACTAGCTTACTGAAATGCCGTTGGGTATTTGAACTATTGGGATAGAATATGAAAGAGGAATATCAAAGGGATGCAGAAGCAAGTCTGCTATATAAATAGAAGATGAGTATGTTTTGTTTTTAATATTATAAAGTTTCCATTTTAACTAACAGAATTCTTCCTCGATTATGAAGTATTTTACAGGAATGGAAATATAGTTTGTTTACAGTTACTTTTCAGTTTTACCTGTATATCCACATAATGAATTAAATAGCCCGGATACCCATGCCAGATCATATTTTCACCTCTCTAATATTAAAAGTAAGATATAAGAAGCTAAAAAATATAAATACATTTTTGAAAATATTCAAATATATTTTATTCCAAATTTCCTGTTAATTCACTTTTACTTATATTTTGAACCCATGGCATTTCAGAAGATTTAATATGTAATATCAAATATATATATGCCTTTTATTATTTGAAAAATAGTATTAGTGTAAGTATAAAACACTATGATGAACTGATTATTTAATCCCAGGTTAAAAGGCAATTTAAAGATCTACTTAGGTAGTCAGTCAATAGTTGTGTTTGCCAAATATTCTGGTTCTTTTGCATTCTGGGTCCAAGGTAGGCTTGTACTTCCTGAACCCCTTGTGGTTAGTTAGACCTATGAGACTCTTTATGACATCTGAGTTGTAAATAGACATGACAAGTGCCACAATATTTAATTGCCAATTTGAAACCTCCCCACAACTATCTATTTTCCTTTCTTTGCAGCATTCAAGATGGTAGCTGCTCTGCCAGCCTGGATCCTTGAGTGACTACAAAGAGCAGAGTGGCCCTGCTAATCTAGTGTATGTCTGAGTGAGCTAAGCTCCCTTGTTGTTTTAAACCACTGGGATTTGGGATTGTAGCATCACCTAATTTATCTGGACTATGCATCTACATAACATATAAATAGCAAGATTCTATTCTATACTCTATCTAGAAGTGTCTCAAAAATGATGAAGTCTTGATATAGTAAAATAGCAATTGTTATATATATTTATGCTCAGGTAAATTAGTCTGTTTTTCTTGAACATTCAACTTAAACAAGACCACGAAATAAATTGAGCTTAAGTATACTTGTGAGTTACCTGTTTGAGTGTCCTTTCCATGTCAATTCCCTGGCCCCAGGGAGCAGCAGGATTTGCCAGACAATCCCCAGCATTTCCTCTCCTCGAGATATCAATTTTCTGCCTTCTAAGATTTCGGAAAGTTTCAGCCATCACAAGGACTCCATCATAAGTTAGAGCAGAGGTGTACTAGCCAAATGAAAATGAGGATAGTGGTAAATGTTAAAATCTTATCAAGCACTGGGAATGGGGGCTGTGTGGGCTTATGACATACAGCACCACCCTGTCTTTAGCATAGTTAAATTACTGATAATTAATCCACTCTGGCTTCAGAAATTTCTATTCTTACTTTAATACAAAGACTTTATACCAAAACTTATCATCCTGACTTAAAAAGGAGAAATCCCACTCTGAAAAATAACAATTCTAATAGACAGTTTTTCCATCAGTTGGAAGAAGAAAGAGTTTTAGGTGAGGTCTTCTTATTGTGTCCAAGTGTAAATACCTAAAGTATAAAAGGCTCAGTGCGGTGTTGTTACAGCCTGCTCTGTAGTCTGTTGCTGTGGCTGAGCTTGAAGTATACATCTTTGTTCCGCCTCCCAGGAGAATGAAAGGAACTGTTTATTGTTATTCAGATATAGGATGCCAAAAGTAACATCTACTTATTCAACAAATGTGTATGCACCAGTCACTGTGCTAAACAGGAATGGGTATTGTTATACCCAATGAGTATGCTCAGGAAGGCTAACTCATTTCTTTAAGTTTCCAACATAACCTAGGATCAAAGTGGAGATATGAAGTATAGACTCTCCATTCTGATGAACACCTCATGCTTCTCTTTGGCAAAAGAGGGAACCCCCAAGGAAAGATTATTAAGGGTAGGAGAGGAAGTGAGGAAATGCTGAGATGAGAATGTAATTTGTTTAAGCTGAAAATAAGAAGAACAGGGCATCACTTTTGATAGAGTTTGATTAGATAATTACTAAACACATGGCAACAGAGCAAAATTTTCTCGAAGCGTGGCAGAGCAGCAAATACTAATCATGACAAAAACTATATTATCTCTTTCAGAAATTCCATATGGTCAATTCCATATAATTAACATATTCAGTGCCTGTACCAGCAATAGGTTTATGCTGTGGAAAGTGAAAGATGATCTCCTTGATTTTCTGCCTATAAATGAAAAATCCTTTGAAATTCCAATTGCAGACATAAACTTAGGTAGCATGAACATTAGGCATAGCAGCCAGCATTCCAGGGAAGAGAGAAACTAAAGCATGGATAAAATAAAGAATATTAATGCTAACAAAGAACTTTTCAATAATATAGGACCTAATTAAAATGGTTGTATTAGAAGGATTTAGAAGAACCATGCAAATTAAGAGCTTTGCTATATATCCCCCCAGGGACATGACAGAACAGGCTTAACGACAGGCATGCCACAGTTGGGTTGGGGTAGCTGAGGGAAATTAAGGTGGTTATGCAAAGTCCTACACCAAAAATGATTAGACCTCCTCCCCTGCCTGAACCAATACATCTTTGAGTAGAGATAGACATCAAATCACTTTTTTGTAAGGAAAGAAAATAAAAACAAGAAATAAAGTGAAACTCACCGAAGGCATAAAGGGCAAGAGAAAAATGAAATGCTGATATTTCAGGACTAAGAGACGAGAAAAGAAAAATATTGCTGCTTTTCTCAATAGAGAGAAAGAGATGGCACCACAAAGCAAATGCACTTGCTGTGTTTTTAAAAAAGTCCATCCATTTTTATAAAATAAGTGAACTAGATAAAAGAACATATCACACAGCGCAGTGCAGAGCAAAGGAGATATTCAGCCAGAGCGGCAAAGGCCTGGAATTTGACAGGTCATAGAGCTGATGGATGGAAAGAAGTAATAGTTTAAACCAGTTTTACCTTTTCAAAGGATGTAATTCTTTTCCACGTGTCTTACTGTGCTACGGTCCAGGGAGCCATATTTATGGGCACACAACTTCTAAATGGCATCTAGAAAATTCTTATTAAACATTTCACAAATAGTGGCCTAGAGTTATTTACTGCTCTGACCC